>JAMKCH010002207.1:0-83554 GCA_023653785.1 Ophioderma brevispina | reverse complement strand
AACCACGCTGCGAAATAGTGTAATTTCCAATAACGGTCATTTTAGATTTAAATATTCGTGACCAGGCCTAGACTTAGGCGAAGTCTGAGTGTAACCGTCCGATACGGTAATAGCGCCCTCTACCGTTAAGTCTTTGAAAGGACTAGAACTCGAGTCCGCGCCCGGATGTTGATGCCGATTTTTGAATTCAGGCTGTTGCTGTGTTAGGATGCATGTCCTACCCCCTGGACAGTTCACTCGAATAGAAAGTGGCAACACGCGATATGTATGGTCATCACTTTTACGTCACATTTGCTGCGATTGGATTTGTCCGGAATCGTTTTAGAGGAAGCTATTGGGCGGAAAATTAAAGGGCCAAAATCTCAACAAATGTGGACAATTTCAACTTATTTGATGTATATGTAATCTACGGTACTTAAGCTTTCAACACAATTTTTTCAATATCACCGCGCTGCAATGTGTACGGTTGAAACCATTGTAGAAAGTAAAATCATAATCCCTCAAAACACTTTGTGAAGTTTATACCCTGTAATATTTTTGCTTATTCTTATTAGTTTTTATGAATTTAAAAGGTAAATAACCTAACCAGTTGTAAACTTCACATTCGTCTATATGATAATAATAATAATCTTTCAAAAAACGTATAAAACGCCACAACTCTGCATAACAATGCGCTCATGGCGTTAAAAAACCACAAACAAGACAAATTGCATCAAAAAAATATGATTGCCGAAAGAATTTAATCATCAAAACAGCCTTTCAAGCAAATCAAAAGAAATGCACAGTATGAAACATGATATTATTTTTAACATATAAAAGTTTTCAAGAGTATTTTGGATGATCCATGAGTCAGCAATTGGACCCAGGTGCTTTCACGATTCCTAAAGAACATAATCTTTACTGTATCCTTAATTATTATACTGGAAGCCAATGAAAATCTAATCAAATGAGATGAAACTTATTCTAGACCAAGTTAGTTAATATTTCATGTCTGCAGGCCATCTAATGGTAAACGTATCGTGCAAAATTTTCAGTTGTTTAGATTTACAGAGAAATGCAAGGGGCGTTGTAAATGCAAGTGAATTGATCTGAATGACAATTTCACCTTTAAACACAGGCATAGTATATAACTGAGGTATAATTAAAAAGCGAACAAAAAGCGTGATTTTGTGTCCTAGAATTTGTTTAGACAAAATTCGATATTAGTGATGTCAAAGCCAGATTCCTACTCACGGGGAACTAGAGCTTCTAGGTTACTCCAGTGTACTCTAAGCTCACTCCAGGAGACATCTTGATCACCACCGGGGTTAGTAACCTACAACTAGTAGTCGAAAGTACGCAAGCCACTGGGTGCGGGTGCATACACAGCTATTTTTTAGTATATTTTAAAGATAAAGGACGAGTGTAAACCATTGCTGTCCACGTTGACTGTGCTGTTGTAACATAGTTTTATTTTCGGCCTGTTTCAATATCGATGTTGCATGGATTTATTCGAGAAATAGTTTATTACCACCCCAAATGGGGTACAAGCCCAAAACTTTAAATGGGGGACATACTTGCTGAAACCCAATTACAATGATACTCTGTTTCTGTTTCATGTAAGAAGGGTATAATTATGTAGGTGCTGTTATATTAGTGATGGAGAATTGATGATAAGCATATAAGTTATTTTGTGTCCATGTTTTAAAACTTAATACAATATATGGAACCAGGAACTGAGGACGAAGTTAAGAGAGTGTTAATAAAGGCACAGTCAAAATCCTGCGAAATCGACCCCATTCAAACTTGGTTGGTCAGGAAGGGTAAGGTTTTGACTTTGTGTCTTGTCAAGAATTGGTGTAGTTTAAAGCAGGTGTAAATAGTTCGGGACTTTTAGTGATAATCATATTTATATTGCTGTTTCGCTTACAGCCCCTTTTAGTCTCCTCTTACGACATGCGGGGATACAAGGGCCTATTCTTCACCCCGAAACCGCAGGGGGCATAACACAAGTCTAACTTTTGAGATGCTATTAAAAAGATTAAGGCACAATCCAATTGCAATATATTAATATGACTTAACAAGCTTATATTTGGCTTTCACAGGGTAAAGTATAAATACCCAATCATTAATTCTTGGAACACGAGGCCTTTATAAAGCCAAACTTTTCCTTTGACAAGATGCTGAAACATCGTGACAAATTTGCTTTAAAACCGTTATACGTTGTCAGATCACTTAACTTATTGCAGTGCTTCACCACCATCACCGCTGTATCCGGACTATGCAATTACGTCGTAAGATCCATCAGTGTCGGTACAATCTGCATTCTCATGACAATAGCAGAACATCTGCACATTCGTCAACATCTTGGTAAATGGGAGCAAAATAGTAAAGCATGCACATTACTTAACATTAACACTGTGAAGTATGTGGAATAAAATTCGCATCATACTGCTATTTTATTCAATGAAGTTATCAGATGGGAATCGAGTCAAATTTGATTTTTCTGGTCATTATTTGGATCTTTTGTGTTTACATACACAAACAAGGCCTAGGTCCCCAGCAATTGAATTGATTGGGCAGTTGGATTTTACCCTTTAAGCAAATTTGAAAGCTTTCTCTTAAAGGTCAACGAGAAATTCACTATCAGCCTGTCCGAAAAATATTGAAATTCGTTTTCATGGTTGTAAAGCTTGCCATCAAAAATCCAGCATCTGAAAGGACTAAGTGAGATTATATTCTTCGGTACAATATAAATAGTAATTCTACTTTCGTAAGGAGCAAATGCTAAATTCAAGCCCAGGTTTTATTTGGAAATATGAGCAAATAAAAAGCACCATTTTCACATTCAACGCATTTCTGTAGAATACAAGGTTAAGAGTTATATTAAGGGGTCTACTCAAAGAGAAGATTTCAATAGCTTCCCACAATGCTTGCTTCCAAATGGATGGGTTTTGTACAGTACTGATGTGGGGTCGTTGTGATGAACATGGCTAAATTGACAGTAACTGGACACCAACTTTGCATTTTAAGAGCGTTCCATCTCTAACGATCCACATGGCACATCTACAAAAACTTCCAATGGAAGCAATGCATGTGGGAAGCTACTGGTATCTCTCTTGGTCTAATCTATTGAAATTAAGCACAATGACGCAATAGATGGACGACTCAAAATCTCTCGTTTAAAACCAAAAAACACAATTATTATAAAGAGGCAAACTCGCTGTTACATGAAATCTGGAAGAAGCGACATAAAAGATTAGTGGAGGAGCTAGGACCAAGGTCAAAACATCATCGTTACCCCTCACTACAGAAAAGGTTTGAACCTTTGGTAGTTAGTATGGCCCTCTACATCAATGCAGGTAGGTAGTACTCTCCAAATTGTGGTGCACTTTTTCAATAGGGGCGAATTTAAGTTTACACAGGGGTCAAACTTTTAAAAAGTCATCATATTGTCCGTCTAGTCATAAGGATTCCAAAAATGTATAGTTGTACCAACATCAACAATGGTTTGGAGTTATAGGGTACAACTGGCTAAATGGTAAAAAAGGTCAATTTCTATTGTACAGGGTCCAAAAAACCGGAAGTTGCTCCCATTTGTTTGAAAATGATTGAAGTTGTTCATCTAGCTAATGAGTCAAAATAAGGAATAGCTTTTTCCATCGCAATGCATAGTTACCATGTTATGGGACAAATAGGTCATAGGTCAACCAGAACCCAATGTTGGACCTTCTTTGACCCTTATCTCCGTAAGAAAGCATTTAACATAATACAAAACTATACCTTTTATGAGTCCTCTAAACCTCAGGCAATATACGTGACAAGTATTTTTAAAAATATAATCAGAAGTAACTTTAATGTTGACACATGTACAAATGAAATTGATTTTTTACCATTTTAGCCATTTTACCTTATAACTCCAAAACAATGGTCGTAGGTGATAACAAACAAAACTATACATTTTTGGAATCCTTATGATTAGATGGACAATATGGCATACATTTCAACATGATTGGGGATTTTTAAAAGTTTGACCCCTGTGGAAACTTAAATTGGCCCCATTGAAAAGTGAACCACAATTTGAGAGTACTACATACCTCGCATTGATATGTAGAAGGTCACATTAAAACTACCAAAGGTGTCAAAACCTTTTCTGTAGTGGGATGTAAACGACTCCTTAAATAGGCCCCTATGAATTCTGCTCCTCCTCTAACTACAGAATCAAACCATTCATTGAGCTCATTGTATTGCGTGTATGGGCTGGCATGTCTCTAAAACGTGCACCCGGGATACAAACTTCTGTTGTTTTAACGCTCTGGAAGCTATTGTGTCGGTAGACCGCCCGTTGTTCCATCATCTAATTACAATTACGGTTGTGTAGCTTTGTAGCCAATCCATTGTACAGTGATCAGTGGTTACAGTGCGACTGCGATAAAACTTTAAACTATTACGCGACCCCTTTTAAAATGTCCACGTTTTCATGGATTGTTGAGTGTTTAGGCCAACTAAAAACCTTTGTTAATCACAAAATGATATATAACACCCTCTTTACATATTATCAAATCACTGAGGTTTAAAAAGTGTAGTTTTTTGCAAATAAAAAATTCTAAACGAAATTTGCTCCTATCCTTTGTGTGCCTCACGAAGTCCACAAGGATGAGATTGTGGCAAATTGCTGAAGTCACGTGATATATTTTCGCTGGCTTCTGTTCGGGTTGCATGCAGCGTTGTAAATATACCACGGGGAATAAACACCTGGTCGCTTCCATGACTGCTGTACAGTTGTGTACATTTCGGAATAAATCTGGAGTTTTTTCCGCCAAGGTTACTCTAATGGCCATGAAACATCTGGTACGTTTTATTTAGGGTATTCATTAATATGTGCCGATGGATTCATACCAATTAAATCACTTAACTAGGGGTATTATTACAATAGAGACACAAACGCGGTATTTGTTTGTCCCACATATATTTTGTTTAGACACAGCAACTCTGACATTTAGTGTTATGTTTAGGACCATTATCACTATGTGTACTTCTCCCACAAGTCTTTAATTCAATTTAAAAAGCCATTTTCAAATGTTTGTCACCGTGGTGTGAATCAGCATGACTCAACCTTAATCATGTACCAGGGGAATGCGCATAAAACAACTTGTGACAACAATTAGTGACCTAATCCTTTGATCAAAACCTGCAGTCGATTTTTGCTTCTAGAATTTTTTAAAGCGTTCGACCGTGTTCCGCATACCGTCCTGCTTAAGAAAAATTTACCGATTTGCATCTGATGGAAAGTTGACACAACGTATTAAACTTCCCTTACACAAGAAAACAAGCGTGTTATCATTGACAGCAAATTGTCTTCAAGCTGATGTAATCAAGTCCTACTCAAGGCACCGTCATTGCACCCTATTTCCGATTCTACATAAAAAAAATATGAATGCCCTCATCTACCGTGAGATTGTTAAATCTCCAATCTGACCTCGACACCCTAAGGGGTACGACTGGCAATGTCCCTTCAATTCGTATCAAATGCTTCACTGTGATTTCACGACCAAGAGATCTCCGATCATCACCCCCTACAAGCTGTGTACCAACATCTTCAAGTGACGCCGAGCCACCATTATCTTGGTATCACTTTTAGCAACGATCTTAAATGGAAGCCCGTATTGAAAATATCACCAAAAGTGCAAAGATGCCACGGTGTTCACCCGTCCGTAATTTCAATCGTGCACTCCGAAGTCAAATCCATATTGTACCTGTCTTTACATCAACCTAAATTGAAATATGGCATAAAAAAGGGAAAAGGGGAAAGAAAGACAAAAAGAGCATCCCGTGGTTTCCCCAGCCATGAGAAAAAGAAGCATCGCTGAACATGGTGCAAATAACTGCCACTAATGGTGTTTTCAACGACTTTACCCAGACGCCAAGTGTCACCGATAAGTTATCGTCCCTTAACTTGGACCGTCTTGAACCAGACTAAGGACCGTCAGCCTATCGATGATGTTTTAAAAACACTTTAATGCATAAGGGGTGTGCACTTCCGTTAGTGCATAAGCGGGGGGGGCTCCTAGGGACCTTCACTTAACCACTTTTCCCAAGGAAATATTTAGATGAAATCCACCACATGTTTGAGGATTCAAAGACATCACCAATTAAGAAATAAAAACTGAACACAAATTGTTCAGTAAGAACAAATTGGGGCGAAAACATTTGATTTAATTTGGCGTCAAAATGTGCGAAAACACAACCAAATTCGTTTATGCATTTTCTACGGGCAAATTGATTCACTAGACTTTGTGGAGTGCTTTAATTGGTGAAGGATATGACACCTATATTTTCACATATTAAGCACAAATAGATATGTCTCGTGCCATTTTATTTTTTTAGGTTTATTGTATAATTTGCCATAGGTTCCTTACAGAAACCGCATACGATGTAATAAAAATATTGACCCAATGGCCTACTATACTTTCCCAGAATTTTTTAGTTAATTATTACTTTGTTTATGTCATAGGATGTATGCATATGAAAATCAGAAATCACAGGAAAAAGTAGTAACTTATTAAGATTTTTAATTTTTGTCATGGGCACTTTCCGTAGTGCATAAGGGGGGGGCTCATAGGGACCATGCTAAATGTAACGCAAAAACGAGCGATGGATTTGAATTTTTTTTGCCCAATGCAAAGCACAACTAAAGTAGACAATACCAAAAATATAACCAAATATATTGCAGCGTTAAAAAAAAACCGCCGGCGAAAAAAACAAAAATGGGTCCCTAGAGAAACCCCCCCCCCTTTATGAAGTTAAGTGTTAAGGCAACAATCACCTCGTTGACTTTGACGAAGACTCATATACCAGAACCTAAACATTAAAATACGGACTGTTCCCAATACAAACCTATACAATCAAAGATAATTTTGGGCAAAACAACTTACAGTTCATCTCCACTGGAGGTTGGCTGATTCTTTTTTTAGAAATGTTCCAGCTTTCATTGGATTTTTTAGTTGGTGTAATTTGTGGGTTCTGGTTCAGGAGTTATGACCCATTATCTGAGACAGTTTGAAAAACAGAGTTCCATTGAAAATTAACTTATATTTCTCTATTGAAAATCATTAAAATAAACAATAGTTATAAAAAACATGATTATAAAATGTATCAAAATTAAAATTCTTAAATTTATAAAAGTCACAATTGCCAATAAAATACATGTAGCATTGGGAAATTCTAATCCAAACGGTCTTGCTGTCCTCAGCCTTACTCCAGGTTTCATCAAAAGGTTTAGACCCATTAAACCACCCTCATTGAAAGTAAGTAGTAAAAAATTAGTGTTCTTTGTCAACACTGGTTTCGTAGTTGTTCCTAGGGTGTATTGTGTCAATACCACAATGCACGAGTGTGGCGAAATTTCATATGAAAAAAGGAGTCCATGTTAACCCACAACAACTACGATTCCTAACACTATAAAACCCTGGACATTCTGTCCTTTTAGCCCACAAAGAGTTAGTACTTTTAGCATTGATTATGAAATAAAGTACTGTGTTAATGTTTAATACAATACAGCATAGGCATATCGCAATGCATTGCGGGATTGGTTCAAAACACCCTCTGGTTCCTCCCTGGCATCTTGGAAGCAGTGGGGAATGGGGGGGGGTGGGGGGGATTGGTCCTCCCCATTACAGCCATGTCGCCACATTTGTCCCTCAACAGAGATTTGGCTGTCCCCTTGGTTTTAGCAGTAAATCTCAAAAATTTACATGAATTTCATGATTACTGTCCCCCTGAGAGTGAGTCCCCTATTTCCCCTACAGAATAATTCTGGTGCTTTCACTGTTTGAAAAATACTATATTGATTATTTCAATGCATGATAATACATTCACTCTGATCTCTACAATATGTTTTTTTTTAAAACAGTTTAATCCCACAAGATGCGACACACCTTATACCTTTAGTTTCTTGAACCTTCAAGTGAAACTGGTCCAAGTGGTGTTTTATCCTTTGTGTGCAATTGACAATATCACCGGTGCATCAAATTTGGTGGAATAAAAATGAGGATTTAGCTTAATTTAGCTTAGGAACTGGTCTAAAAAATAAAATCAAAGTATCTTACAAAAATGAACAGTTCATATTTTAAAAAAAATAGTTTGATTGTACAGTATGTTTTTTGGGACAGTCTGTAGAAGCATGCACCCATCTTCATTTATTGGACCAAAGACTATCAAATGTACGCACGCGAATAGTTTCTTTCCCTGGACTGTCAAACATTGGAAAAAATTACCTCACCATATCAAAATGGTAATTTTAAACACTCGCCAAACCACCAATTTGACATATTGAAATCATAAACTTAACGACGAACTACATGAATTGTCGATATTCACCCAATCTGCCTCGCTTATCAAAATTGATACCCCCGTTTTGTTTTACAAAACTCCTTATTTCAGGAAATTTGTATTCCATAATATACACACTGTACAAAAGTATTGCACCATTCAGAAAAAAAAATCATAATCACAAAATGATTTCAAAGTATACCAGCGGTTCCTAACCACGTATGACGCATATAATGCTTAAGTTGTGTTTTTCAAACAAATGTTATTCCCCAGAATCCTGGAGTGCGAAAAATATTTTGATTTGATTACCATGTTCCCTAAATATGGCGGATTAAAAGAGCTGGCGATAGATAGCTTGCCGAGTGCACCTCAGAAGGAATACAGACACAGGAACGCAACAAATGACTCCAAAATAGCCACTTAATGAACTGCTGGAGTTTACTCTAAATGTTTACGGGAGAAAAGTGCAGTGCTTGTGTGGAACGGAAATGAGATAACGTCGATGGAAGATGAGAGCAAGTCCATCGCTGTTGGACTCAGGAAATTTAATGACAAGAGAGTGGTCACGTGGTAACTTGAAAAGAACTTTTTATTCATACAGTTGACATTATACTGTTTGTAGTGGAATGTGAATAAGTATTCAGGCATGATTTGTGCAAACCACGTAATTTACCATTCAAATTGTAATGCGGATGTCTCAAAATTTCCGCTTTTTTAAAGACCACTATCTTCCATTGACGTTATCTCATTTCTGGTCCACACAAGCGCTGCACTTTTCCCCCATAAAAATTTAGAGTAAATCCTAACAAACCCGTGCAATTCATTTAGCGCCTATTTGGGAGTCATTTGTATCGTTCCTATGGCTGTATTCCTTCTGAGGTGCAATCCGGAAGTTATCGATCGCCAGCTCTTTTAATCCGCCATATTTAGGGAACATGGCATTCAAATCAAAATGTTTTTCGCACTCCAGGATTCTGGGGAATAACATTTGTTTGAAAAACACAACTTTGGCATTCAATGCGTCATACGTGGTTAGGAAGCGCTGGTATACTTTGAAATCATTTTGTGATTATGATTTTTTTTTTCTGAATGGTGCAATACTTTTGTACAGTGTGTGTATAAACATTATTATCGACAATTGAGGGTATGTGGCAGCAAGTTCGTATTTTTTAAACTTTGAATCCACTGAAGAGTTACAATAAATAAACAAACTTACCACAGTAAGTAGAACGGTTCAAAAGAGCGCCCAGAGCTTCTGGATTCCAGTTTGAAGGTTGGATGAGTGCGTCTGGATAATCTATGTATATTTTCTTTGTGTTTGATCCTAATGTCGAATTACAAGGTTGATGACCTTTTTCAGTAACTGCCATTACTGCCGAAACTGCCATTACCTTTTGACACCGACATATGTCGTCCAAAGAAAGTGACCACCTCATCATACCGTTCTTTGTTGGATCTGGTGTTTTAATTAATATACCCAAGTGACCGGTGACATCAATCAAAATAATTCCTGTATTGAAATTATTGAAAAAATGAATCATTAAAATTAAATTGGATCCTTAATTGAGGTACGGGATGATACGATAAAGAAAGGTAAGGTAAAATAACAGTGGAATGGAGTGGAGTAAAGTAGGATAAAGTAATGTTAAGTGGAGTAAAGTCCACTTGAATAAGAGTAGAGTCAAATTAAGTAGAGTAAAGTTAAGTAAAGTAACGTAGACTAAAGTAATGCAAAGTAAATTAAAGTAGATTAAGGTAAGGAAGCTTTCATTATTTTTTATCATCATCTATAATTAGGAATATAAATGTCATTTTTAGTAGCAGGACGAAACCAGAGTACCTGGAGAGAACGCGCGAAAGCTACCTTTTATAGGAAACCAATTACCCGTAAAGCTTTAGGATGAAAGAATCGCTACCTTACCGGTTGCCATAGTAACCGTGCAAAAAAAAAGAATCGCTACCTCAGCGATTGCCATGGTAACCACGAAGAAAGGATCGCTACCTTACCGGTTGCCATGGTAACCTAAAATCTAGGAATCAGATAATTTTCATTCATTATTCAAACATTGCAAAATCAAATTAGAAACTGGGATTCAGGTTTTGTAGATCTATTTGTACTAGGCTAGGTCTTGTATTTGGACAGTTTCTTCTTTTCTTCTTTCCAACAGACTTCCCGTTGCTTCAAAAGGCTACAAGTGCAAAACGGTTAGGCCGCTTAGGCCCAAGCATCATATGGATTGTACACAATTTGTAGTCAGTGGTCATCTAGCGATCAGTATGGTCATTTTGCCAATATCTAAGAAAGCCTGGATTTGTGCACATGCATAGTCTATGGTATGTCCCAAATCGTCAACTGGCAAACCTGCAGAGCATTTTGCAATTCTGATTCCATTCATAAACACGCTGGTAATATGCTTTCAAAATCGGCGCCAAAAGCAGAGAGATGGAAGGTGAATTAGGACCGTGATGTCAGTGTACTGGACTAGCACTAATATATTCTCCCACGTGAATTTTTCCGGTCATGCATATAATAGAAATCAAAGACTATAGTGCTAGTGGAAGAGCTCGAGGTACTTAAGTCTTTTCGCCAACATCTAGCCTTCCTGTTTTTCTTCCTTCTTTGCGCCTAGTATCCTTTGGCAAGTAGGCGCTTGTATTATTATTATTATTATTATAATTATTATTATTATTATTAAGTCACATTTTGGCAAAAATTAGTTTTTGCATTATAATTATCCAAATCTCATTCAGAACCCATACCAAGTCTCCTGATTAGTATAATCTTAATTCAACACATCGGGGTTTATAGAGGGTAAAAGTACTCAAGTGTGGAGTCAAGCAATCATTTCTAAGCTAGTAGTCACATGACACGCTTTGCTGCACACACTGTGGATGCACAGCTGATATTGCACAGCATAGCAGCATCAGCAATATATACTGTAGGTAACAGGCAGGCTGGGCATACAGGAGTCGAGCCTGAGGGAAATATTGCTTGTCTTTCTAATAATGTTACAAACGTTATGAGTAGAAGAGTTTGAAAATGATGACATAGTGATCCTATACAGAATGTGCCAAAAAAGTGCAACATTCAGAAATGATTTTTTTTGAAAGGTGAAAAACACTCTCAAGAAAAAGTATACAATTCATTGGGTAGAACAGTTTCTTAGCTACTACAACACTCTCTGTGTTGGGAAGTTGTTCTGGGTAATGAGCACGGTGAAAGCTGTTGGAAGATCATTTACAAGGAGTGCATCCCTCTGCTGGATGTGGTACAGATGCCAGCTCAGATCAATCCTTGTGATATGTGGTTGAACGAGATGGAGTCAAGTGTCCTTCTTGTGCTTGGATTTCCTTGGAGTGCCGTTCTTATGGTGCTGGTGTCCCCGAGTTTTTGATGTTCTTTGCCTTTCATTGTTGCCTCTTTTTCTATTTAAGATCACTCCATGTCTCTGGTATATGTCACAATTTCATTTTATTATATTCTTGTTTGGTAAGCGACTATTACTGAGAACACAAACGAATGATTTCTACATGGTTTCTATCTGAATGAATGTTGACAACTTAATCACACGCTTTGCAGTGGTGAATGGGTGTTGATGGTTACCAGGATAAGCCCTTTCACTAATTGAGTGTATCTCTGGATCTAGGGACCCAAATGAGATGGAGTAAACGGCAATTTATAGAGGGATATTTATAGTGCTGCAGCACATCCAGTTAAGGAGAGGGGTACCGGGCCGGAATAATAACATTTGTCATCATAGCTAAATTTAAAAGTTGTGGCAATTTGCATACGACGCCATTTTCTAAAATGGCAGCCATATTAAAAGCAAAAACACCTAAGAAGACAGTTTTGGTAAATGAGTTCAGTAAGACTATTCCAAACTATCAAATCTTGCATGTGCCGATATTTTCCAAGATGGCTGACATATTATTGACACCAGTCTTAGATCTCTTATTATATATAGCCTAGGATGATGATTTTCGTGTCAAATTAAAGATTTTCAGGGTCAAGGAGTTCAATTAAACTATTTTCAAAACTGTCAGATGAATATTACGACGCGCTTGTAAATCGGCTGCGTTGTTTACACCCACGTCAGTCTCGGCTTGTATACTGGTTTTAATTAAGGGTGATCTTTACTATGGTGTTTGTCATAAACTCACATTGCACACCAGGTCATGGACATCACACTTGGACCAGAATCAGACTCATTATTCATTGAATTAACCATCACCATCAATAACAAACCAAAAAATGTAATCGTTGGTGTCACCTACAGACTTCATGAATACACCGTTCAGCAATTCAACATTAACTACGAACACCTACTAACTAATCTCAGCAAAACTAACGAAGACATCTTCATTGTAGGTGACCTAAACATTAACTTGCTCAATTACTCTAAAGTTCTACCCATCAACGATTTTATTAAAGACCACACTTGCTAACTCTTACAGTCCCCAAATAAATCGTGCCAACCAGAATAAATAACAACACCGCCACACTCATTGATAAAATTCTCACTAACGCAACCAACATGTTAAAAAAAAAAAAAATCAAAGAAATTATTAATTTGAGCATAAATACAAAACCTTACATAATCCCCATTATTTATATCACCCGACGAAAAACAAAAAAAAGTCCCAATACAGTCGTTCTACAGGCGACCTGACTACAGAGAGCACACCATCCGCCAATTTTAACCGAAAACTTAGTACTGAAACCTGGCCAAAACACATTCAACCAAACAGATGCTAACAATGCCTACAATCACTGTATAAAACATAGCGTCAATCATTATGGAAAAACTATTCCCACGAACAGAAAAGGCCACCAGAAAACAGCCTTGGATAACAAACGGAATATCCAAATCAATTAAACCACAAACACACTCGTGATAAAGTATACATCAGAAGAAGTTAACAGAACCACAGCAAAACAAAAAATATAAAACAAATAAAAACAACTCACACATATTATTCGTAAACAAAGAAGACAACAATACGGATCAACCTTAACAGCCATAAAACATGACCTGACCAAAACATGGAAATTTCTAAATACCATTATTTTTTTTTTTCTTTTTTGTTAGAAAGCCTCATCTAATAAATGTCCCAAAACTTTTACCCACAACAACGAAAAGATTACCGAACCTTCGGAAATCACCCGTATTTTCAATGATAACTTACTAATCTAAAACGCTCAAAAACCAATTTTCTTCCACCCCGTACAATTGATGAAATGCAGAAGTTGCGCCACCTACTACAATCTGGTAAAAGTGCTGGCCCTGATGACAGAGACCCTGGAACTTGCAAAACGAAACATTGAAACATATATACCTCTTATATACATCTTCAACCAATCATTCACCTCAGGTATAGTTCTAATAAGATTAAAATCCGCCAAATTCATTCCCCATCTTCAAATAAGATCCTCCACGATTATGCCTTCTTCCCTTCAAAGATCCTCGAAAAAAATTGACCAATCGTCTCTTCAATTCCTAAACAAACCAACAACATTCTAGTATGTCAAGTAAGGTTTTAGGCCCAAGCGTTCCACATATAGGGCTCTTATTGAACTAACATCCAATCTTAATCAAGCCACTTAAAAAAACTTAAAGTATCACATATGGGAATCTTTCTCGACCTCCCAAGGCATTTGACACAATGACCATATATCTCCTTTTAAGCGTAACACTTTGGTGTTCGTGGTGTTGCTTGGACTGGTTCAGAAGCTACCGCGACGACCGAACTAATTGTTACGCCCCACTCAACTCAATTCACCCTTCGCTGAAAATTACAGTGGGTGTTCCACAAGGGCTCCATATTGGGTCCATACTCTTTATCATTTATTATTGGGGGGAAATGACATCACAAATATATCTAATACACTCAAACTTATCTTATTTGCAGATGACCGAAACATCGTCCTCTCAAACTCGCTTTTTCGAAGAAAAAACCGGGAGTCACAAAAATCACTGACTGCGTTCCGATCAACTAAACGTCTCTTAATATATCAAAAAACTAAAACTACATGCTATTCTCATCTCATCATTCTAACCATAACCATTACAGTACAATTGATAACCAGCCAATTTCCCAAGTTAATACCTAACCCTAAGTTTCTGGGCATCACCATTGACGATAAACTCACATGGAACCAGCACATCAACTCCAATCAATATCCCAAAACTCAATATGCAATAGGTACCATCTACAGAAGCAAGACAACCCACCATACCACCCCACCACAAATTAAAACATTTATACAACACAATCGTTCTTCCACACCTACTTACGGCAATCTACATATGAGAGCCTCAAACTTCCAACACGACTCTAAATCAGCTGCAACATGTCACTTCCAGAATGGGCTTCTATCCGTACGTCACTAACTCACCTACAGAACTCACACTCTTGCCATTTTCTTCCGCAAGACACTAAAAATAAACTGACAGGGTCAACAACTTCAGATCGCACTCTTTATTGCATTGACGACTATCACATAACAACCTACTCCTAATTTCATAAAGTACTTGTGTACAACTAGACAAATACAATTACAAACACAGACAATCCGACCAATATCACCTTCCTCTACCAAAACCACCAAAGAAAAACCTCATATTCTGTACCATGGTGCCAAAAACCTGGAAACGATTCTTCCGAAATCAATCACATCATAACAAAAAAAATAACTTTAAAGCACGCCTCAAGCTGTTTTTTTTACATTGATATATACTATAACCCTGACTTAACGTTCATTCTTCCCATCCTCCATTGATTGCAAAACTCCACTTTCACGTCGTTCTCACTCTCTCTCGGCTCTTCTCTCCCTCTCTTCTCTCTCTCTCACCATCTATCTTTTTTTTCATCTACTTCGTTACCGCTCTCCTTCTACAGTCTGCCGAAGCCTTTTACCCCTGAGTAAATTATGCTGGACCAATCTCCTCACCTTTCTGCTCTTCCCAACTTATTTGTTGACTTTAACATGCCTGCCTGTGCATTACGATAAAAATGTGTGCACACATGCATGTACTTATGTGTACGTCACAAGATACGCATATATATGGTTGATAGTGTGTGTAATATAGGTTGTTATAGTGTACATGTATGATATTATGTTGTTTAAATGTGGATAATGTCGTATGTATGTGTATTTATAAGTTTGTGGTGTATGGATATGTGTATGGATTTTGTCTTTAAAAACTTCTTTTGCCACTTCGGTCATATGGTACTCCCTTAATCGCATCTTTTAACATTTTAGTCTCACTCTTTGGTGTATCGTTTGTATTCCAGCATCAAATGTTTTTCTTATAATGTTCCTGACCGCTCATAATGGTCATCATTGTATGTTGTAGTGAAGTAGTTCCACTAAGTAAGGGCCTCCACCTCATAAGCTCCCAGGAGTTGTCCAATGGAGGTCCTAGCATTCGATATTTCTTATCCAACAATGTTCAATTAATTTATTTTCAATCGGTATCGGTTCGACTTTGTAATTCTTTGATTTGCTAAATAAATTGATTTGATTATGATTTGATAGTTAATAGTAACGCGAAGTTTCATACCGCCACTATTTTCCAAGATAGTCGCACATATATATAAAAGACAAAAACCCTTTATACTTAATACTATACAGCACCTAGGATGACGATTTGGTGACAAAGTATCTGTTTTAGGTCAAGGATTTCAATAGCAATATTCAAACTGTCAGGTGAGTCTTGAGTCATGTTATCATGGTGGATCACCATGCGACACCAAAAATGTGACACATAGCCATCTACAGACTGTCAAAAACTATACAACAAACTAAAAATTATAAAAAAATATAAAACTGTGCATTTTTGCCAGATATTTTGACATTTATTTGTTAGACAAGATCCTAAGCTAAAACCACGATCACACACCTCAGACCCCCAGTATTCACACCCCTCCAATTTGATGGCACCCCCCCCTCCTCCAAGCGGAGATATGTCACGCCCCCACAGACACACAAGGATAAAATACCACTGGGCCAGTTTCACCCCCACCGGAAGGTTCAACCGAAACTAAATGTATAAAACGTTGTTGTGTAGCATATGTGGGATTTAAACCGTTTTCAAACAAAAGAATAGACAAAGATCAGAGTATGAATGTATTATCATGCATCGATTGACTAAAAAATCAATTATATTATTTTTCAGTGAAAGCACTAGAAATTACATTAATGTTGTGGGTGAAATGAGGACTTCACTCTCAAGGGGGACAAAATCATGAAATTCGTGGAAATCTGAGGAATTTGACTGCTGAAACAAGGGTACAGTCTAAAGTCGTTGAGGGACAAAGTGGGTACAACGCTCTAATGTGGAGGGACAATTTACCCTTCCCTTATTCCCCAATGCCTCCAGATGCCAGGGAGGAAACATAATGAAGAAGCAGTGTTCAACAAAGAACAATAAAGGAACGTATGGTTGGTGTTCAAAGAAGGTCTCAGTTATATTTTCAACAAGGGTGTTTTTTATGTTCCTGCCTTCTGCTGAAACATGGAGTAACGCCTGAGACAACAAGACTGTTTGGAATGAATTTCCCAATGCTACATTATTTATTAGCAATAATTGCGACATTATTAAAGTTATAAATTATGTTATATCACAGGAACGCAGCATTATACCTACGTTTTATTTTTAATATTCAATAAAGAATGTCTTGAAGGGGGATTTTCAATGGCAAACTTTGTTGATATCAGGATAGCCGAAAACTGGCCCAACAGGTTTTTCACTGTCTCAGAGAATAGCCATAACTCTGAAACAGACCCTAAATTACACCAACTAAAAATCAATGAAAGCTTGAACACTCCTAAAAAGAACAGTAAACCCAGTTGTGATGAAACTATTAGTTTTGGCCAAAAAAAAATATCTTTGATTGTCTAGGTTTTTGGGACGTCTGTATATGTTTCATCCCCAAGACATTTATCTGGAATTGCATGGGTTTATTTGATATTTAGCGCCTTGTACACACTTAAAAGAACTATTATTTGTGTCAAGAGTAAAATGGCCGCGAATTTCAAACACTTAAACGACCATGGTCACGTGTACACTTGGTGGTAGTCATGTTTTGGGTTTTTGTTCATAGGGACCCTCAAGCACAGTTAGGAAGATCCAAGGAGATACATCTTATTCTGGTTCTTCTTACACTTGATATTGGAGTGGAAGAGTACTCAGTCCATGATTATAGAGGAGGAAGTACTCAAGTCCAATTTTATTGACTTTTAATTATGTGAAATTAATACATGTCAAGATACTTTTAATTGGCATGGTTGTTGATAATACCATTTAACGTCATGAAGTGTTAATTTATTATACCACGATTTGTGATCTGCAGACAATGTCCAAAACCTTAGTCGCTCTTTTCTCAGAACTACATTAGTACTCTCTTAAATTCCTTAGATTTATTTTTAAGTCTAAGGTGACTGGAATTAGTGACAAAACCTTTTGGGATTTAAAAACAATTCCTTTAGATTCAAATGTATATCTTTAAATGATTTAATAAACAGTTTTTAACTCATTTAAAGGTTTATTTTCAAATCAAAAGGATTTATTTTAAGTAAGCCTTTTCACGGATTTAAATGTTTTAAGTCCAAAAAAGGTTTTGTCACTAATTCCAGTCTCGTTAGACTTCAAAATAAGTCTAAGATATTCTGTGACTTAAGTACTTCTTATACTACAGTCTTCAATTGTACAAACCAACATCTCATGTTAGTGTTTTCAACTGAAATGACTGATAAGAATCTATATGATCAAAATCAGTTTAATAATATAATTTCGAGTACTTGTGAAAAATAATTATTCAGTATCTTAGCGATAAATCGCGAGACTCTTGGTTTAAGCCTTTCACACATCAATGGTCCTCGCCATTACTGTACTCCATAAACCTGTGACTGAGCTAATTGCACTTGGTCATGGGGTATATCATTTCATATTTCACGTGAACAATTAATCGAGTAATGGATGAAAATACCGCCTCAATATGGATATAAGTTTTATAGCAATTTTGTGATAGACATAATGTATATCTCATTATAACAACGCTATATTTATCCCGCACTGTACTGCACTATTTTACTCCTGTGTCAAAAAATATTCCAGTAAGACTTGTAATATACCTTGGTATAGCGCGTATAACATATTCTTCAATGCGACGTTTCTTACTAAGGAACAATGTACATCAATTATTACTTGCGCATGCGTCAGATTTATAGTGAACTTGATGACGCTATATCCGTTTTTATATTATCGTGTTTTTCAAGATTATAAAAGGCCTGTACCCCCTTGCGCATGCACTATAAAACAGATGCCCAAACTCACGATTATTTTGATATATTGATGGTGAAAGTCCAGCAAGTTTTTCGTTTTCCTTCTAAAAACCAGAGAGTTTGCTGCAATTTGAAAGATAGGGGTAATTCGAAATTCAGAGCATAAATAGCTAAAGGGCAGGTTGTTCTTGTAATGTGACAACCTTTTTGCATAGACGACAAGGGTTTAGTAGTGTAGTTGTAAGCTAATCCCTTATTGCAACCTTTCCAAAATACCTTTAAGTGGAACTTGATGTTGAAACAAATCCACCAATCAGCAAATTGAAATCCAATATTGAGTACAAATTATAATGTAGTGTATTTGAATCTTTAACCAAATATATTACTATCTATTGCTCAGGAAGCCCTTGAACCGTTACGTGCCTATTGTAATACAACTATAGATCATAGGTTATACTTTTAACCTTAGAAAAAGCCCGATAAATTGGTACATCTCTTAAATCGATTTGAACTATTTTAATTTTCCCCCGTGTACAGAATTTGACCCCTTATTTCCACCTGTTCCACAAGGTTGATTTGGGTAAACTTTGTGTAATAATTATTTTTGGACCATTTTACAGTATATTAACATAAAACTTATGTTGCAATTTGTTTAAATAACATTGAGTCATCGTCTTCCCACCTTTCTTTGCATTGAGATGTTTTAACTCACCTAACACGATGAAGAACGCAAATACCTTCCATTTCTTGAGCATAATTATCCACATGATAAACTGAAAATGAGAGAGTATGAGAAATAACCGTTAAAGGTCAGTTTTTAATGATGGTATAGTGATTTGTAAATAATGAATACGCCTAAATGTGATGTGTTTCTTACATCACAAAACTCAATATTATTTTCTAAGAAGAAAATAAAGTTTTCATTTTTAATGTACTCATTAAACGTGCATCTTAAGCCTTAGGGACCCGTCACGTGTCAATGCACAAGGGATTATTGGAAGAAATTTTTAGAGAACCCGTTTTTTTAATTCAAAAAAAGAGGGAATACAAACAATTTTTTCAGGGAACGACAAGGTTCTATAGGTCCCTTGACGACACAGTACCTTAGCAGTATTCAGCAAAGTTTTCCCACAAATGTCCATTTATAGGACCACAAACTGGAATCCTTATTACTTAAAAACTGAAGCTCTTTTGGCTTCAATGATGACAGCATACAAAATAGCTTTTTAGCTCATGTGGTATCTAAAATATCAGTACTAAAGTCTTGTAATATACAGATCTACCACTTCTAGCTGCAAATCAAGACTGCTGGCGAATTCCTTAACTATTAGCAAGCTCAGATTCATAATATATCACATCTAGTTTTCCCAATACATAGAAATAGGCTATTACAACAGCATCATGCATAAACATAGCCTAACATTATTCAATTGGATATCACAGTCATTAAATCATCTTACGCTATCCAATATAAAAGTTCAATGATGACATCATTGAAAACCACTTATATGTTGCAATCGCCAACTTGCTATTTATGGTGCTTATATTTTCAAGAAAGATCTCTGAGTTGTAAACTGATGGCATCATGAATCATCGCATAGCACAAGGAGAATTTCGTTTTTCTCTTGCATAATAAAAGACTGTATTCCCCTGCTAGTAATCTTTTATTTTGTTAAATAGAGAAATAAAATAATATTTAATCACAGAATGAGGATACACCTTAACAAAGAAATTTAAATGAAATGAAAATTGTCAAAAATCTAGCTATATACCTTTAATCATTTTGTGGTTAACTTATACTCAGTTTACGCAGTGTAAATTGTATACATTTTAAAGTGGTCTTGAATCGCTGCACTCAGTCTATATTATAAGTTGTAATACTAAATTTCTGATCACAATTTAGGCAGCTCTGAACAAGACATCTGCCAAGATATTTAAATTTCCTTTGCTATGTCCTATGTCCAGATTATACTCTTGAAGAATTAAACTTCACCTTTGAAGTCTCTGATTTCTGTTTTTTTTTTTTTACCTTGTGGATGAATGTCAATGGATTGTGATCCGTGTACATAATATCCCAGATAGCAAAACTACGTTGGGCTAATGTCTACAATGGTGGTATCGGTCGCGGTGGGCAAGTCAATATCAGGCCAACGTTGGGTAGACGTAGAAATTACACGCAAACTTGGTCGGCAATACAACACTGGCCCAACCTATTTTGCGGATGTGTGGACGTGGTCTTGGGACATCTCAATTATTCCTATGAAATTATTTCTTATTAATGTTCTATTCCTCTACTGAGGTGCTCTATGCAAGTTTTCTTAACCCTCGTCCGACCAGGGGGACACCCCACGGGGTGATTCCCTGTCGTACAAAAACGCAAACGAATATGATCTAAGGCCTTTATGTAATTGTAAGTTCATCCTTTGCGGTCATTTTAGCGAAACAAAATTGGAGGTACCCCCTTCAGGGGGGTCAGGGTGTCCTGTCAAAGTCGGAAGATTTTGGTGTGGTTGCCACCTGCCTATATATACTTGCAAAAAATGGCACTTATGTTACCTATGATGCTACTCCAAGCAATATTTATATTTTATTCCTATTTCTTAGAGTAATAACATGTGTATGCTTACTTTGGCACCCATCATTGCCAAATAAATACCAATTTTGCCTGCATGAATGGCGAAAACCCCTTGATTTTGGAGATTTTTCAGATACGGCATCTATTATATAAACTCTCAGTTATGACGTCACTATGACGTCATATTGTTAACACTTGATATGTTGTACTTCATATAAAGAAAGGACATAATGGCTACACACCGATACCAAACAAGATGATGTTTGTCCCTAAATTACGAAGAATCAAGGAGTGGTAACCACCACCCCCCCCCCCGGTCGTAAAAGTAGTAGAAAAACCCCTTGGTTGGACGAGGGTTAATAAATGGAAGCAATTGGTTTATTTAACACAGAGCATGCTCGTTCACGGTTTCAAAAACAAAATAATGAACAGGTAATAAGTATCACTTGATAACACCATAGAGTATACATTTTGTTTTCCAGCTAACACCATTTCATGTCATCATTTTCTTTACTTACACTATTACAAATCAACATTACAAAAGTAAAGTTGATGACACAAGATTTCTACTTACTGAAGATGGAATGAAGTCTCGTGACTACAACTACCCCCCCCCAAAAAAAATAATGTTTACAATAAGCAGAATCAACAGTTTTAGGCAATAGGTCAATATTGGAAAGGCCAACGTTGTGCCAGCGGCAAGAATAACGTTGGCCCAATGTTTTCTTACAAGTTGGCCCATCCAAACGTCAGTCATTGGGCCAATGTTGACCCGACTATGTTTTGCTACCTTGTATTCAAGTAAACTGCACAATTGTGCAATGGCAACAACAAAGCAAGACAATCTTCTCAATTGTAGATTAACTTTTCTGATGTTTGTCAATCTAATTGGAGAAACAAAGTACAGGGTAATCCACAAGATATTTATCTGCCTGCATAAGAACTCCGCCTCGGCCCATCTCACTGGCATCAACTACCAACTTGTTTCTGAAAGTCAGGGGCAATAAAAACTGGCGCATTCATCAAGATGCTTATTGCCATTGCTCTTACCATCAAATTTTGCATTTTTCTTTTCTGAGAAATTTGGACAGTACTTTCTGTAATACCCAATTATACCTAAGAATCTCATGATATTCCTTTTGCTCTGTGGTGTAGGGAATTTCTCAATCGCTTCAACTCAAATCAAATCCGCCTGATATAATTCCTCAAACAATTGACGGAGTCTCGTGTGGTCTTCCCATGTCTGGCTGTACAAAAGGAGGTCATCGACATAGACCTCGCAGTTGTCTAGGTCTACGACTACTCAGTTCACAAATCTTTGGAACATTGCAGCAGAATTTTGAGACCAAATGCCATTCTTTTGTATTGGTATAGGCCATCGGGCGTATAAAAGCGTGAAATTTCCTTTACTACGGTGAAGGGAACTTGCAAATCCCTTTAACAAATCTAATTTGATGATGATGTCATCATCTGAACTCTCAAAAGTTCAAACCCTTTATGTTCTGTGTCTACCAGGTAGACACAGAACATAAAGGGTTTGCTTTGTCATTTCTTCTTTATACTCTTTGAGCATATTTATGTGACCTATTTGTCGACTTTTACATCTACCTCAGACTACCTGGTGTTTTGGTCACATAATCAAGATCTCCCACTTTCAATCTCATATGGTCCAGTATACTTGGCTTGCAAATGATGCAGTTGTATTGGAAAAGGTGCTAAGCCTTTGTCATCTGGTTTAATTACTCTGTGTCTGGCATCTCTGTAATATCATGTCGTTCTGTTTGAGATTTGCTTTGCTGATTTCTATGGTTCTTTTAAACCTGTGTCTGAATTGAGACACATAGTCTAGTAACAAATTCAAATCAAGATTTTCACACAACCCTTTTCTTTCAGTAATTTCGAAGGCCCTCTTACTTTGTAACCCAAACACCAACTCAAATGGACTGAATCTTAATGATTCATGTTGAGCCTCCCTGGTAGTAAATAAAAGATGAACTCTCTCATCCCAATCCCTGTGTTTTTGGATTTGGAATGTCCAAAACAATTACAATGGCAATTATAAGCAATATACTCAATAATGCACGATGAAAACTTCGCCGTTGAAGCCATGTGAAATTTCGTTCACTGATCCGCTAAATCCTTCAGTCCTTGAAAACACATGAATTTATCCGCAATGTTTGTTAGTTATGAATGAGGGCCGGGGACTCAGGCTACAAAGAATATCAAGCATAATTAATGAGCATTATATAGCGTGCCGTGTTCAAGACATATTCCGATCGGTTTTTTTTTTTTTTTTTTTTAATTACCCCAAAAAATTGTGTCATTTGTTTTCCTATGGCGTCTAGTTCAAAAGTTATCGATGTTCGTCAGAATCCAAGATGGCCGCCAAAGGAACCCCATGGGACAATATTTAATTTTGGGAACATCAAAATTCATTCACTAGACACCTTGAGGATTACAAAAATGTAGGTTAGAAAAATATATCATTGGGGTGCATGGGAACCCTATCTCTCTCCCCGACTATATCCGCAATGTTTGTTAGTTATGAATGAGGGCCGGGGACTCAGGCTACAAAGAATATCAAGCATAATTAATGAGCATTATATAGCGTGCCGTGTTCAAGACATATTCCGATCGGGGCTTCTTCAACCAGGGCGGCATGCAGAAACAGTCAAAATTTCGAAGGGTTGAATCTATGCATAATGGAAAACGCAACAAGTTTATTACAACCGATGCAAGTCAAATATGGTACGAGTACAGAGGTTAAACCTTCAGGATTTGCCATAAAAAATGTCGGCTTATTATAAAATGTTAGAAAGAAATAAGTTCGAAACATTACTCGCCAAACTGTAGCGATCAAAGGCCAAAGAGAGAAAAACTGGATACGGAACGATGCAGTAAATCCTCTGAAGCTTCACTCATATTTCCGACTTTGACGGGGAAAGTAGCCATCAATGATAGATTGGTTTATTTGCTACACCTTTCCTTACGATTGCGCATGTGGGGAAATTTTTGCAGCTTCTACACATGTAAATACAACTTTCCATTGATTCAACAACCTGGCTCTTTCTCAAATATTCTGACGTCACGCAACGTCATTTAATGAGCAGCCCTCAATCGATACGTGCGGCGAAATTTCCCACACAGTTTTGTAAGTGTAATGTCTACCGATACTTGTTCACTCTTACCTGGTGACAAATGTTCAGAATAAACGAAGCGTTGCAGTTCAACGATGATATATCCTCACGGTGAAGACTTCAACATGACAACATGCAATGACAATATTCCACCATAGAAATCCATGGGAATTTTTCTCAATAAATATATTTAATTTCCTTTTTCGGCGCAGTCCTGAAGATAATGTTGTCCAGCAGTTCAAGACGACAACAATTCTCAAATACGTGTTACCACAAAGACCGTCCGTCGCAAATATCCACTTTTGGTCATGTTTTTTAAGCTGGGCACCTAAAAAGGTGGATTTTTTGCATTCTTACTCTGTAAAACGTGTTTACATGCATGCAGCTTGTTTATTTTATATTAGACTGAGCTTGTTTGGTATTATTTTTTCCTTGGACATTGGCCTTTCAATTCCTGAAACAAAAAGTAGTGATTTCAATTTGTGCTAATTACTGTACCTCATTAAGTCCAATTAGTCGGGGTGGATCATGTGGCGGAGGAGCATGTGGCGGAGGAGCGCAATGCTACACAATGGCGATTCAGTACACTGTCCCAATATTCATACTTTACATGGGTTTCTTGTTGTTTCTGTACTTGATCTCAGTCTAGTAAAGCAAGTTTAAGCATTCATTGGCTCACTATCTCTTAATTAGATAATTAGAAATGGCTAATTGTCCATTTTAACTATAAAATGTATTGTGTGTTCGGCACGAATTGGTCATTACTTTGTATATATGTTTTGTTTTTCAATACACATATCAATAATAATAATTAATGTACTATGTCAAAGTTAGTTACTTAGCAGCTTTAATTTCATGAAAATAATTTGAATTAATAATGATTGTTATTTCACGATGAAACACATACAACGCAATGTTATTTGGAGCACCTTATGTGTTATTATATGGTGCACCCTGTACCATTGCTGGTGTAACAGAACAAGATACTTTGAAATTATTTTAGTATCAACCTATAAATTATGTGCTGTGATGAATGATCATACCAACTTACAGTACGGATAGAGTATTAGAGACTTACATGATAATATTACGTAAAATGTGTATGTAGTGCATTGATAGAGAATAAAAGTTTACACTATATTGGACCACCCTGTACATACAGGCACATTGTATGATAATAATTTTGTCTATTAGTAACTTATGTTTTAGCAACATAGTTACAGACACTACAATTCTCAAAAGCAGAGTATAATTTGTGATTAGTTCGTAGGTGCAATTCTAATGTTATGTGTTGTTTTGGACACCCTGTTAGTGAAATTTCTTGTATTATATACATTTGTTGTTAATCTGGCTGTTGCATACAACTTAATCCAAATGATTTTCATGCAATATTTACTTAATCATGTTCAAAATCAAATAATTATTAATTTGACTGTGATTTTCATATAAATTATCAACAGATTTTTGACCACCCTATAACTACAAAGTAGAAGTAGTTGTCCGATAAAACTTATATATGGCTGGGTGGGCAATTAAGTTAATTATATTAAACATGTGTCAAAACATTACATTATCACTGTATGTTTAGGGGTGACACTGATAACTTAATTTGCATTTAGCTTGTTGCACCCTGTATATATATATATATATATATATATATATATATATATATATATATATATATATATATATATATATATATATATATATATATATATATATATATATATATATATGAGTCACCCTGTATAATGATGCCAATTGTATTGTTTCTTCTTCTTCTTATCGTGTCCAAACACTGTGGTTCTCAAATATGACCTTGTTTGTGCATTGTTGCTCCAGCAGTGGGCAGACCAAGAGGTGTTCCATTGTCTGTGGTGCTGTTCCACAACCACAGGTAGTGTCCTGATCTGCTTCCAGGTAGCCCCATGAGGAGTCAGCTCCAGGTGGGAGATGCTCACCAGGTTCAATGCCAATAGATGTTACTTGGTTGATGGCAAGTCTTTCTTTCCAAGACCGTTTCAAGTGGTTGGACTTTGCTTAAGAAACTCTCTCTGGATTTAAGGCGGTTGGCAGCAGGTATCTGTCAAGACATATTGTTTCTGAAATCTTTATATGCTCTCACAATATATTTATATTGGGTTAAAATGTAAACTTTTGAAGATATAGTATCAAACCTGTAAAACCATGTAATTTGCTTTAAAAAATGCACATGCAACGCACATTGGTGCCCAACTTAAAAAAACATGACATTTTAGGACCATAAACTGGATTCCTTTTTTATTCCAAAACTAAAACTCTTTTTGCTTTAAAGATGGCAGTATACTAAATAGCGTTAAAGCTCGTGTGATATATATAAAATATCAGTCCTGTTGGTAGCCTTGTTCAAGGCGCTCTACCAACTTCATTGGTTCACACGTCTGATCCCAGTATGTCATCATATAAGCATGATAAGGAGTGGAGCATACCCCCCCCAAAAAAATGGCGAGAATTCACTCTATTGAACACCTTATTTGAGGTCTCCAATTTCACCTGGCCTATGTTCCATGCTTCTACTAGCGAGTTCAATAAGTTCAACTCATGCAGAGCGCCTTGTCCAGTCTGTCAGACTTTTTCTGCATTTGCAAAAATTTGATATGAGTTTTATACAGGGAAGGTTAAAACCACAAAGCAATATAATCAAGGCTGTCACTCTGAGTAGCACAACCACTGCACCTGACCACAACAGGTGTTTGGTGTTTGTGGTTTTATACCTAGACTAGTAGGATCCTGGATCCAGCCAGTGTGCATAAAAGACCACAAGGCAGTGTACCATTTTTTGTTTATTTTATCTTTCTCTAGACAGGGTAGCCCTAAAAATGCTAAAGAACTGATTTCAAACCTGAAAACACAATGTTCAAAATAATTGAGAATAAAATAATGTTAATTATGCAGTACAGTGTGAAAAATAACAAGTTTGTCGGTTCTTAGCAGACAGCTTGATCAAGACTATCCTATTGGCGAAGCCCTAAGCTACTGTCAAGCGCTTACATATCAAACTTAGCTATATTTATAATATTCACAACTAGCTTTACCCAGTACCTTAAAATAGGTTGTTGTTGAAAATGTTAACCCTGCACGTATAGATAGGTACATCACAGGTCATAACTAAACTGGTGTCCTGCCACATATTTACTAGTGTTTTAATGTTGCTTAGGGAATGCTTCAAACTTATCATCCGGTTGTCCAGCGGGTTATGGAGGTTGGAACGTGTTCCATTCTTTACAACAATAGAAACCGATCTCAATCGGAAATAACCGGGCGGAACCGGCCAGTAATCGGCGGTTATGTTTTGAAGCCGCCCTTAAACATCTTTTTTTTTTATAAAATAAGCTTTGGGCCACCCTGATTTTGGATTAAAAACAAAATGACAGCCAAAATACAAATTCTGACCCCAGAAAAAAGGTTGAAATGTATATTTCTGTCGTAAAATTGACAAAAACTATGATATTTCTATTTTCATTTACAAACATGTAGGTCTTTGCTTTTTACAAAGTGAAATTTGAAATGATTGAAAAAATTCAAAATGGCCGCCACAAATGCCCAATATATTTATGGATTACCATAGATTTGCTCTTAAGGATATGATCGTAAAGTAACTGAAGCATTATTGACTTATTGCTGAGCTACTTCAAGAAAACTTATAGAGATATCACTGTTTTTCAAAATGGCGGCTAAAAGATTTCAAGATGGCTGAAATTTGCGTAATTATAGGTATGTATCACTTTACCTGTATTGTGGGGTTATTTCGATGCTTTAAATGGTGTATGTTACAATCGTTCAAAATAGCTACCGATTCTCTTAAAAGCATACCTGGAAAATTCAAAATACCACTTTCATGTAAAATACACAATTTAGTCGATTTTAGTCAAATATTGTATTTTGACCGCCATTTAGTTTTTTTCATGGCTGCCATTTTATGCAAAATGATTCAACAATTTAATAAAGTATCAATTAAAGTACGTTTTTATTTTAAATAAACTTGTGGTTAGCGTACGTGTATTTAGCATTTGTGGCGGCCATTTCTAAGTGTTTTGGTTTCGTGATCAACAAACATATATATCCTAACGTCCCTAGAGGAAAATCTGACAATCACCGAAAAAAAGTGAGGTAGCGGTATTTTCAGATCTATGTAGGAGCAATTTTTTCCACTAACCCAAGGCAGGGGTCCGTTCCGTGATTTTTTGTCAGGTGCGTATTAAGGAACGTTATGGATATTATATTGAGAGTTTATTATGTAGCTGCAAATATCTTTGCCTTCGTACATTAAAGCGGAGTTTTTGTATGCGTTTTGTAATTAACCAAAATTGGTATTTTGACCGCCATTTTGTTTAAAATTAAAAATCAGGATGGCCCAAAAGTTTATTTAAAAAAAAAATGTTTATGCAACCTAAACCCACAAGCGAGTATATGCCAGAAAACTAGTTTGGTTTGATCTGCAATAACATGCCTGGTCGAAACTAAACTATGTTCCTGCCACATATTTACAAGTGTTATACATCGCAGATAATATCTCAATCAACTAGTTGCTGACACTTTTTCAGTAGTGTTTTTATGTTGCATAACTATATAATTTATCAGCTTTTGGACCACCCTGACTTTTTACTTTAAAACAAAATGGCGGCCAAATACAAATTGTTATCATAAATGGCCAAAAAACAAATTATATACCGTAAAAAAACACACGCAAAACTTCGAATTTGGACTGTTGAATGTACCGTGTGTCCCCCAAAAACGCAACACTTGGTGACAGGCGCCATAAGTTGTGAACAAAAGCACGTGACTACTTATTCTTTGTTGTAAGGTAAGATGGGACTGTTAGCTAATATCCCTGAAAAGTTCATAAAGGTAGAGTCAATATTTTTTAAGATATGAACCAAGAAATCAAGTAACCTGCAGGCCCCATTTAACCAAATTGAGTCGCTATTAACTACAAATACGGCACTGTACGTTTTGCGCCAAGAACCACCAATATGAATCTCTAAGTCCAACCACCATTTTCCTTTTTTAAGACAGGTACTGCAACAGATATTAACATATGAATGTTTCCATGGTAATAACATCTAATAAACATTATTTAACACACCTAAAAAGATGGAATTAGGAATGTATGATAAACAAACTAAAATTCTTCGTATTGTCCAAATTAGACAGTATTGGATAGAGCTAATCATTCAACATCATTTTGTGACGGCACACAAAAAAGTTATCTTAACCCAAAATTTAATGACAGAATGAATATACTGATATTGTTATTGAGTTTGTGTTGAAAACGTATGTTTTACTTTCATAAAGTTGAGAATGTAACATTATTTTCAGTAACAAGCAAGTTGCAGCTCAAAGCATTTATCATTTTATGTGATGTGGAGTTTGTCTATGCATGACTTAGTCATAATTTTATATTGTCTTGAAACGTATTGTATCACCTCATTTTTGTAAAATGGGTCCTGCGGGTTATTTGATGGTTGGGGTCATATCTTAAAAACCTCTTGACTCTATCTAATCACTATGATTATACTCGATTCGCGGCTCTACCGGGAAATTGAAAGAATTCAAATGCACGCGCCACACCGGATTATCTTGTCCCTGCGCCTCATTGATTTTTTCACCTCTGCAAGAATGGTACGGGGTCACACATCAGATGAATCGAGTATATAGAGGATAACAGTGCTATCTTACATTACAAAAAGAACAAGTAATCATGTGTTTTTGTTCAAAACTTATTGCTGCTGACACCAAGTGTTGCGTTTTTTTTGGAGATGACCCTCGAGTTGATCTTGTACTGTAAACTGGTAGTTTGTCTTGTTAGAAAGCTATTTGGTTGTTAATAACTTTGTAGAAGAAAACCATGCGACTCTCAGCCCGCCTTTCTTCTAGGGACTTCCATTTAAGCTGTTGTAACATAGACGTGACACTGGACTCTCGTCTGCTTTCCGTTGGATTCTCTCAAGTTCCATTTAATCTGTTTTATGGTGGGGATCCCACACATTGCCACAATATTCCAAACACGGGCGAACTAATGAAGTTTAAGCTGTTTCCTTAATCTCTGGGGTGCAGTCGTAGAGGTGGCGTTGAAGAAGACCCAAAATCCTGGAAGCTTTGGAGGTGATGTTACTAATATGATGATTCCACTCCAAGTTCCTTGACAACTCTACTCTATGGATGATGATCGACCACTTCCAGCGCCTTGTCACCCATTTTATACTGATGTATTGATGGAGATCTTTGATTGGTGATGTGCATAACAAAACACTTAGATGTGTTGAAACCCATTTGCCAATCTTTTTCCCACTGGCACAGTTTATTTATGTCCTCCGGAGAATGACGCAATCTTTGTCAGATTTTATTTGACGATATAGAATGCAGTCATCCGCAAAAAGGCGCACATTTGATTACAGATGAAGGCAAGTCATTTATATATATCAAAAATAAAAGCGGCCCGAGGACAGTGCCCTGTGGTACTCCAGACTTTACTGGTACACTAGATGAATGATGCTCGGACCAAGGACCAAGGTGGCGCACCCCTGGGAAGTACATTTTCCTAAAATTATAGAAACCAGTTCTACGTGTGTTCTCACGTCTAGTATGTGCACTTTCTCGAGAAAATGAATTAAATGTCATCTCAATTTATGCCCTGAATATCAGTGACAACAGGATGTACACCTTGATTCATTGACTCCAGTAAACAATGGGGGCTATTGATAAGTAATCCGTCGGTATGTAGAAGACCAAATACTTCACAGATTCCTTTTTTCATCTGGAACTGCAGAGCCATTGTTATTTATTATCCATACAACTGAAAAGATTGCAGGTGTTATACCATCACCCCGATTTAAATTAGGGAAACGAAGGTGAACAAAGCTCATGAGAAAAGAAATTGTTTGGCAAACTGTGACCTAACATCTTTGTGCAGAACCAAACCGGTAACTTGCCGCGTAACCCCATTTCTATGCAATTTATTGCATTCATTGCAGAAATCAAAAATTATTCACCTATATGAAATGCAGGTGAACCGGTGCCAAACAAACTTTTAATTGAATAGAAAATAGGTCCTATATTAATATGATTAAGTTATGGGTGTTGGTTCTGCACCAAGATGTTAGGTCATAGCTGGCCAATCAAAATTTCTTTCATGATTTTTGCTCATCTTCGTTTCCTTTTTGAATAAATGATGAAATAATACGATCAAATAAAAGTTATTGAACTCCCGGCAGAAGTTTGAGTTTTATTTTCTTTGTGAATGAGGCTGTAGCGCAATCTAAATCGGGCGTTGAAAACAATTCAAAAACTTTTAACGTCATGGACAATAACAATGGCTTTGCAGTCCCAGAGAATCCGTTGTCCTATTCATAACGGGCGGATTTACTTATCAATAGCGCCATTATTTGCTGGAGTCAATGCAACGTGCGTGGTGTACATCCCTTGGTCACTGATATTCAGGTAAAAAAGGAGATGGCATTTAATTCATTTTCAAGAAAATGTGCACATACAGAAGTGAGAACACGCGTAGAACTGATTTTTATAATTTTAGACAATTTATTTTAGCAATTATGTACTTGTTAGGGGTGAGTCACCTTTGTAAACGCTATGAGATATGCCCGCTAGCCTAAAACGCGAAGTTGGGGAAATAAAGCATTCCTGAGATTATATACACCCTTACCTGAAATTAATGATGGTCTGAAAATGGCAACGACATCCGCATCTAAACATACGCCCATAACAATATATACACACGCAAAGGTGTCAATTGTATGTTAAAATAAGCTACAAGCTAAACCTTGAAATGAAGTAGCGCCATAATAAGTGGTATAAACTCACATTCACGATCATTATTTGGATGAATATAAAAGCGAGGCCAATGTCGACTCGCAGGCGACACATACACGTTATCATGCCCCTTTGGGTGATATAGGTACACATGGAAGACATTGAAAGACGTAATAGGAAAATTTGTAAGACTGACGTATATGATTTTGCCTGTATAGCATTTTTTGTCGCTTTTGTCTAAGCGGATGGGATGACCGATAATATTAGTCACGCTCTCTTATTCATAGCATAGGCATACATACATACATGCCATACAACACAGTTTCAATAGGTACTGGTTCACATCAAAGAAGGGTTTAAAAATCTTTTGAATGGAAATCGCTCTTCAAATGAGGCCATGCAAATAAAATCGCTTAATTAACACACACCTATGACGTCACGGCATTGTTTTGTTGCTCCATTATTTTACAGGAATGTAGAGTTAGAACACAAAAAAAAATAACACATCCATTCGTAAATTTACGAATGGAGAGACTTTTTTATGCAGTCTCCCATTGGTAATTTTACGATGGAGTGTTTTGTAATACACTACATCTGTATGCAATAAGATTCTGAATAATTGTATATACCAAACACAAATTGATTACGATAATATATGTTGACTTAAACACTATTAATTACACTCCAAAGAAAATCACCGATAGCCTAATACATAAAAGGGCCGTGGGGTCTAAATTGCAGTAGAATTGCCTTTGGTCGGTGATGAGCCAGGTTGATTTTTTTTTCTTTTGGTTTGTGTTCTTTTTTCTGCCTTTTATTTTTTCTATTTATTTGTTTTGCCCCCCCCCGTTTTTGTTACTTTAATTCTCGCGCAGGCCTCAGTGGTTAAAATTGTTCATTTCATTTTGCGTATTTGATCTTTGTGTTGTTTGCGATCTCGGCCGCAGATTATAACAAAATACGAACAACACCAAATTAAAATCAAGCACGACTGATCTACATCACCAGATTTTATTTATGAGTTAATTTGGTCATTGGGCACACGTTTTTTTCACGTTTGCATGAAATTAAGGTTTTGATTCTTAACTACTACAGCTGGTTGGTTTGATTAATAAATCGCCTAAAGTCAATTTGATGGTGGCAAGAATATTACTTTAATGTATGCTATGGAATAGTGACCACTTCTGTGCGCAATGCCCAATGTAGTGTCAAATCATCTTCGTGCACGATTTTTATCACCAATGTTGCGATTATCAATACACAGTCACTGTACAGCTTCAGTGGGCTTGACCTCACGGGTTACACATCGGAGGCGAGAATATTGTTCATGATCACGACTGAGGAGTTTCTGTGAACTACAACAATCCATTTTGGTTTAGGAGTTGATTAGCAGGATACAGCAACGATCAGGTTACAGGCAACCGCAAACGGCATTGGGCCCGCGGACCTTCTAGCATAGTTCACTTTCGGCACATGATGCAGATGGCATACATCTTGGGTGACGGGCTCCCTCAAACAATCAATCAATTATATGAGGGCAATCAATTGTGAAGTGCACTCTCTAATTTCAATTCCAGAGGGTGGGGGATCTGGTGCTTGAAGTTCCAACAGCATTATGGTTTTAACAGCATTATAGTGTTAAAATATCCTTGCACCTTGAATTCTATCATTATATCTTATTTCCTTGCACAATCATATAATCAATCACTGTCAACTGGTTAAAAGGGACCCTGGTAACAGTGTAAATACGTTAATGTCCTAATATAGGTAATTTTATTTCATATTCAATTTTTTATCTTTATATTTGTTTTGTTTTTGTTTTAATGTTTGATTTTTTTGAATTAGGCCTAAGGTTGTTTCTGCTTTACCAACTATCGCACGCTTAGTTTGATCTTAAGCATATCCTCAACGTTTGTAAACATTTTCCGACATCTTAAAGGTCCCTTTTAATTTGTAAGGTAAAACGATGTTAAAATCACGATGTGGGATCATATTCAATAAAATTATTCAGGTTTAAACATGGGGAAATATCACTTAATCAATTGTTCAAATTTCGTTACACTTTTGGAAACACGCGTTCTAGTTAATCAGTCACAACGTTGTAAAAGGACGTTTCATCTAAACCGTGGTATTTGGGAGCGGTCACGATGTATTCAGGGGCGGGGCAATGGAGACTTCATTTTTTTCAGGAAAAATATTTTTTTTCCATTCCTTCCGTTCAACAAAAAAATAACTTTCCCTTGATTTTGAGATTTCTCCATTTAAGAGTTCATGTTCGCACTCTCTCCTTGATGAAAATGTTTATATTCACCCTCTTACATTTTTTTTCGTATTCCCACAAATCCTCCATTCCCCTCCTCCATAATAAAACCTTAAACACTTTGGATTTTAGCGTGAATGGTAGGGGACATCAATCAATTCGGCTTGAATATAAAATACTGATGTATATTTTTTCTCACAAGTACATCTTACACCAAGTGTTATGAAATTGACATGGCCACCTTTCTTATCTGCCGTCTTCGTATAAGATTTAGCAGTATTATCAGTAGGGGGTGTTCTTAATTTCCACTCTTTTCAAGTTTTTCTCTTGTGGGTTGGTATTTCCATTTGTACAACTCGCTAGTTCAACCAACACTCAAAACATACGTTTAATAAATCCCAGATTCTCCCGATTTGGTTGCGTCGATTCCTGTTGCAAGTGTTTTATCTGGCTAGCTTTAGTGTACTCCCGACATTGTGCCAGACGTTGGAGAAGTAAATATTCCATCACATAGATGATAGATCCCAGTTGTGCAAATCAATTTTTGTTATTATATCGTATTGTCGTATCCTGTGTTTCACTTGGAGTTTTGAACTTGTAATAAAATCCCAACGTAGGCTTATTTAGCACAATCAAATTCAATCATAATTGAACACAAAAACATTGTTTATATGTTGTACAGTCGTCTCTTCGCTTAACCCCAGAACTTTATAATTCCAAATTTGACGTATAGGATTCCCGTGCTCAATGTTTAGCTTTCAAAGCGATATGGACATCCCCAAGTTTCGGTTGTCGTATCCTGTGTTTTACGGTTAAGTCAATGGTTTTTAACTTACCAAACATCATTGTCCACGGAAAACATTTAATTCAGATTTCAGAGGCTCTTATTACCACCACTGCAATTACTAGTGAACACACTAACCACACTGGGTGTGAACTGTGTTTATCCTCGCATTTGGTCTTGCAAACTTCAGGGACAAATTTATGGCCTTTAAAAACCATTGCGCAATTTACTCCCCAGATTGTATCAAGTTTTTTAACACGTAGTAGGTGTTAATGCTTGTAAATAGCTTTTATTGTTAAGCTACGATGTCTTATCTCTGGAATTAACTAGGTCTGACTCAAAAGCTAAGAGTGCTCAAAACAATGGGTGACGTCCTAGGTGTACGTTCAAATAAGATAATAGCCTCGTTTTTCACGACATTCGTGCAAAACAAAATACGTGCCTTCGGCTTCGCCTCAGCCGTATTTTATTTTGCACGAATGTAAACTCGGCTATCTTTATCTTAACACCGCATCATTTTAGAAGCGCTTGACCCAAGCAGCTCCGAGCTAGCCCTCTATTTGTACACAGCGAGGTCACACGCTCCGTGATCATCCATGACCACGACCATGACCAGACAATGTGATATGTTATGCTTATGGTCAATGGTCCGTCAAAACGGCTTGCTCGATCATGGTTTTTTTGTAATATTAATTACCGCGGTATCGATTCTATTGCTATCGTACTCCACATGCCACTTTCATTTACAAAAGATTTGGGGCAGCGTGTTGACTGTTTATTGTACTACAAGGTTATCTCAATTTTGTTGGCCTCATAATAGCTTCTGCAACGTGCTAAAATTAACAGACTTTTCTCACTTACTTTAACACACCAAAATTCGAAACAAATTAATATCTCAAATAGAGCAGAGTGGGATTCCAACCTGACGACTGCTAAAGATATTATAAAGTAATCTTACAACTTGACTAGGCGGGGCTTTAGTGTGGAAGTTGGGATTTTAATTCAATAATAAAATAGACTATAAGAGGTAGACAAATAACCAACTGTATAACAAATTTCGTAGTGCCTCTAAGGGGCTAGGGGAAAACCAAGTGTAAATTCATCCAATAAATTATAAAAATCATATAACTGTCTGTTCCTGCCATAAAAACTGGCACATTTTTTGAAAATGAATACATGCACCCCAATTTATGTCCCAAATATCAGTGACTAAAATAAAGTGTATAGAATTCAGCAAACCCATAGCTAAAGAGGGCTAAAATATGTAACAATCGCCCGGTATATGGAGCCATTGTTATATTCCAGGTTGGATTCCACACGTTTCACCTCCACGATTCGGGATATTAACAAAATACGGCATCTTTCACAATAAGTAACGGCTCACATTATAATACAGGGTGACCCAATAGAATATTTACTGCAGGCTATGATTTCAGATGTGAAAAGCCCGGTTGCCAAAACAATTTATATGACTTATCAAGTCCATCATGAAATACCCATGGACCAGTCTGCAGTTGTGTTAAATACCAGTGTTCTGTCTGTGTCAGGGCAGGGGGGTAGACACGATGGTCGATTTGGGGATTGGGGATTTCCAGACCTAAGAAAAATGATGCTCGTGGACAAGTCTGTTTTGCTGACTTATTGTTCAGTGGACGATATCTTGAGAACCACTCCAACAAATTTTTCAGGCAGATTACCAATTACCCATTCTTTATGCTAAAATCAAATCCACAGATATCAAATTAAAAAAATTGGAAAAATATCACTTCATTGGGTAAACTTTTTATTGGTCACCCTGTATAAGTCGTTGGACATAAGTTTTCTTCTGAATAGATGAAGTAAGCAAAGGTTAGGACTTTTTTCGCACAAAGCGTTAGGTTAAAGCTTGCCCGATCGCCAGCAACTTGTTGGGCCTGATATAATTTCGTCTCTCTTCCTTTGCGAATAAAATGAGAAAATGAAAATATACGGCCAAAGTTAATTGAGCACAGTTAACAGCAATGTTTGTAAACATGTTAGGGCCTGGTATTGGAAATAGGTTCGTCCGGACTGTTACACAATGGTTAATTGTATCTGTTAGAGACTTTAATACTATTTTTTTTATTCCTGTCAGTAAACGCATATTGTGGATGGTAAGAATTCATATGGAGGGGGATGTGTTGAGATAAAAATAAAAAGTCAAATCAACAGATGAAAATGCTCAACTTTGTTCAACAGAATATGATGCCTTTAACCCACTGTAAATGGACATTTTTTGTAGAGAATATGCAAAGGCTTCATAACAGGACTCAATTGAATAGATTGTCGTAAAAAGTGTGAGATACTCTATCGATTCCTTGTTTGGCGTCAATCAAAGAATGAATTAAGTGTCATGGACGTCGAGGCTGGGTGAAGAGGAGGATTAGGCACGTAAATATTGTAGTTTCGTTATGAGTGAACCAAAACTCCAAGCTACTTTAAATGATTAGACCAAAAACTGTCAGATATAGTTCTGGAAAAAAGATGAATAAATGTAAATCAGATTTTCTAGTATTCCTTAGGTGACGTAAAGAACTTTGGTGGGTAATAATAATTATTCGATCATTGTCTCAGTTAGAATGCTTCAGAGTTGTTCAAGTTTCGGGTTTGGAATTTTATTCAGTGCATTTGATTTGTAATATTTTCGTCGTGAGAAAAGGGACATTTTTTAATTATGGGCCTTAATCTTACCGGATCGTGACATGCGAATTTTCTATTACTAGTGTTGGGTTAAAGTATACAGCCTCTCAGAACGAATGGAATATCGAACGCCCCAAAAACTTTTAATTGAACTGACGAATTAAAAAATTAAACCTACTACAATGGGCCATAGAAGCTCAAGATTACTTATTGTGATGAGGATTGTATTTTTGTTGCCTACGTCATAAAAATACTCAGTCTAAACAGAGAGGTGCTAACACCTGAATTATTTTCAACTAAGAGGACAATATCACACTGGCCTGACTCCCAGATGAAAAGGAAGTGAAGTGCTTTTCTCAACCGCATAACGGGCCGATATTTTAGCTCCATTTTCTGAAGTCTAACGTTCCATTGGCATGATATTGGGGAAATGAAATTGAGGGGTGACATTTGTTCATTTTCAAGAAAAGACTTACTATAAAATATTATTTTAATAATTTATTATGAATTTACACTTAGTTTTCCCCTACTTCTCTTAGGGGCACTACGAAACAACGGCATAGAAGGACATATCCCATAGTCTAAAACCTTCACCGTATAAAGGCAGTCATGCGTATTATATATACAATAGATATACGTAATAATAGAAACTATCAATATCATGTGTTATTAAGAGCCAATTTTTTCTAGGTTGACAAACTCATGGACACGACATCTCACCGATTTTTCTTAAACTTTGTGAGGTAAAAGACATTTGGTCACAATGTAAGAATATGACATTTAAAAATTCAGCATTTGTCTGTTGCCATGGTAACGGCCCTTTCTTGTATTTGCTGATTTACGGGTCTAGGATAACCCACATTAGCTGATTTCATTACTAAAAACAGCATTTTGAAACAAAATGGTACATCAAGACGGTAGATATTTTTATTAAATTGACTTCATGGATAAATACCTTCATGTTTACACTAACTGTCATGAAATTTAAACGAGTCGGGGTTGCCAGCTTCTTATACTGTTGCCACGTAGAAATACATCATTTCACGAAATATGAAAAAACTCGAAATTTTATGGGCAAGGTAAAATCCCATTTTCTCCAAAATGGGTGATTATTTTTTTATTTTATTTTGTGCATGTAATGTTGACTTAACGCCCTTCAAATTGATTGAAAAAAATTTGTGGGCAAAGTACGCGTTTACTTGTCACGTGACACAGAAATCAGGGGATTTGTGACAAGGCGTTTTGGCATATTTTAGGGTATTATTTAGCTATAAAACATGACATTAGTGTCTAATAATATATTTTTGGGCTCTAAAAAGCAGATGGAATACTTTTTAAATCTGTGTGTCTGTCTGTACGTGTGTCTGTCTGTCTGTTCACACTCGCGAAAATATTCCTTTTTGCCAAACGTTTGGGCTGATTGCAGCAAAAATCTGTCAGAAGAACCACTAACCCAAGGCCCATATGGGTGTTCACAGATTTGGGTCAAAGGTCACATAGGCCAATTAAAGGGGCATTCTTTGAAAATTTAGAAATTCCTTCTTTTGTTACAAATCAATTGATATAATCACCAGCCTTGGTCAGAAGAACCGTTGACCAAAGGCCCATATTAATGACCTGCTGAGCCACAGCACCAATGGTGCACTGTGAGAGAAGTGCCTGCGGACAATGGACAATAAGGTAAGATATTATGGGTACGTCCATAAATAAAATAAAAAATAAATAAGGGGCCACTTGGTGACATGCCTTATTTTGCCCAAAATCAGTAACATCGCTTTGTTGAAAATTAATATTAGAAATGGTTTTGTTGAGAAAGGTCCCTCAAAAATGGGGGATAAACCAATACACAGAACTAAATCAGAAGCAGAAAAGCAATCCAACAGACTGTTTAGAGGGCGGAAAATTGTGTTTCTGTGTAACAGGGGACACCCCCCAAAATTGCAAAGTTCCATTGAGCACCCTAAAACTAAGTAATATTATGTATGTTTATTAAAAGAATGGTATAATCAAGGTCAGTAACCATCAGCTAATAAATTTTTGTTAGAATTAAATAACCAGAACAATGATTTCATGTCCTCTCGTGTAACGGGGACACCAAATGTTTATTTTCCATTTTTTGTTCAAAGGGTGCTTTGAAGTGCGCATTTTATTAATGTATGTATAGGAACCACAAATAAGATATAAATTCAAGTAGAATTTTTTTTTTGCAAATAACATACTAATAAATTTAGGAAAATGGAAGCATGTATGTCACAAGGGACTTTGGGGGACACCAAAGTCAAACGCAAAATATGAATAATGCCATATTTCAAAATTTTCTTTAATTTTGCTATTATTCTTTCGAAACATCAAAAAAATATGAAAGGCTATTCGAAAAACTCTCACTTGGAAAAGTAATATGGGTATACACTCAAAAGTCAGGTTCCTATGTAAGGATTTTGGGACACCAAAACATTACACGGGGACCACATTTTTAGAGATTCGCTTATGCCTACTAACAAATCATTTGTGAATGATTTCTGTTTTTTAATTTTCAAAACGTTGTTATATATCATTTATTGAGGCCGTACAAAATATTGTACCCCAATCAAGTGCAGTATAAGTATTAACAATGAATTAAAAATGTCACGAATGTTTGCATAAAGCAAGTGATAATTTTACTTTTTCCCAAAAAATTTTAATGTATTCCTTTGCTGTGGAAAATTAAATTTATTTTTATCATGCAAGGTCAACAGGAAATTAGTATCTTAAACAAAGTGACATCAGGCTTGTCTTTCTTAGTTATGGTTGATGAAGTAAGAAAGGCTGGTATTGGTAAAGGCTATTCCAATTGAAATCGAATCTAGCTAAGTATATTCGTATAGTTTGGCCGTGACGAGCACGAGTAACACATCCGTTCTGGTCTGTGCCAAATCGAAAGTAAGAGATAGTAGGGATTCGGAGTGGACCTGGGGTCAATGGCTGATACCATTTTCTTTATAGGGATATTTGTATTTTGGGGCATTCCATTTCTATTGAAAGGTAACAGGCATTATGTTTCAGTCAACATTGGAAAGGTAATCGACCTCAGTTATATGATTACAAAACGAATGTTCTACTAATAAGCATGATTTTGCTATGTAATCTCTCTTAAACTATGAATTTTATCAATGAAAAGTGTTGACATGGGTAAATGACTGTCACCTAATTCATATATTCTAATTCAGGTTTGTTTTGGAGAAATACTGACATATTTGTGGCATTTCTTTTTTTATCTCAGTAGACGGCAATAAAAGCACCATACTGTATTTACTGTATTTATCGTACTGGCGTATAAGAAACTAGGGGAAATTAAAGCTATGAAAACATTGCTAGACAACTGATAATTACGATATGGGTATATTTTTAAGTTATAGAACAGGTTACCAAAAGACAGAAGTCACAAGTCAGAAGTTAGTGATGGTGTTCCACTTGTCGAATGACCCTTAAATTGGACGTGAGCATTGGTCATAATTTTTGGAAACACATGAAAAACAATTGGGTAAATGATAAATTATCTAGGAATACCACTTTAATTGGCCCACATGGACCTTGGACCCAAAATTCTGAACATCCATATCGACTTGGGTCAGCAGTTCTTCTGACGGATTGAAACAATAAGGTAATCATTGAAATAAATCGTGTACATCTATATGTGCTAGGGTTTGGTGAAAAGCAATTGCTTTGTGGCACAAGAAGGAATTTATAAATTTTCAAGATGCCATTAATTGGCCCATGTGGACCGTGACCCAAATCTGTGAACACCCATATGGGCCTTGGGGTAGTGATTCTTTCAGACAGGAATAATAAAAAGGAATATTTTTGCAAGTGAACAGACAGACAGAAAGAAACACAGACAGACAGATACGGACAGACACAGACAGGCAGACAGATATATGTAAAAAGTATCCATCTGCTTTTTAGAGCCCAAAAAAATTATTATTAGACACGAATGTAAATGTTTTATATCTAATAATACCCTAAAATATGCCAAAACGCCTTATCACAAATCCCTTGATTTCTGTGTCAAGTGAACAAGTAAACGCATATTTTGCCCACAACTTTTTCAATCCAAATGAAGGGCGTTAAGTCAAAATTACATGCACAAAATAAAATAAAAAATAATCACCCATTTGGAGAAAATTGTGATTTACCTTGCCCATCAATTTTGAGGTTTTTTCATACATCGTGAAATGCTGTATTTCAACGTGGCAACAACATAATGAAGCTGACAACCCCGACTCGTTTAAAATTAATGACAGTTAGTGTAAACATGAATGTTTTATCCCATGAAGTAGTTTAATAAAAAATAATCTACCGTCTTGAGTACATTTTGTTTGAAATGTGTTTTTAGTAATGACATTAGCTATTTGGGGTATCCTAGACCCGTAAATCAGCAAAAACAGAAAGGGCAGTACCATAGCAACAGAAAAATGTTGAATTTGTAAATTAATATTCTGTACATTGTGACCAAGCTGTTATTGGTTTAAGTGAATTGTGGCTATTAACGATGATCCTGTATTACACAAGTTATACTACGGAAAGAACATTGCACAGCCTCTATAAATAATTATGGATTTTCAAATATTACCTTCTTTGGGGGCCTCTGCGTTGCAAGCAATACGTCCGATGCGGCCAGCGATGCGAAGAGTAATGAAAATTAGGTGATATTAAAATCCAGATACTGGTGTTGATGGGATGCATTTGCGATGTTGTGGAACTGCTTCCGCCATGCTTGCATCGTTCTTTTGTTATTATTAATTAGTTGTTTATGTTGCCATAGTTACTATACCAATGCCCTGTATTCTGCGTGAACATGGAATTGCAATCCATGGTTAGCGACAGGTGCCTTTCAGTCGAAGATGTGACTCCTTTTCGGCACGCCCGATTTTTGTGTTCGACACGCATTCACTCAGATAAAAACGGCTTCCGTTCAAGATTCACCTGACTGCAAATATGATAAGATGAAGATCCACTATGTCAGAAAATTAAATGGGTCAAGATTCACCAGGGGCCCCAATGTCTTTACGTCTTATCGTATCCACAAGTCATTGGTAATGGCTTGTGGTGGTGTCAGGATTTATTCAACTGTGAGTGAGTAAGCTGATCCGGGGCCGTGTGTATCCATGATATGAGCCGCCACCGGGCGCAAAAACACCTGGGTTTTAGAGGCGCGTGTTCTGCTCTGCATATGTAGCCCCGGAAGTGTAATGTGCCCATGTGTTATCGTTATACATGGAAACATAATTCGAAGAGCAACACTCTTTCAAGAGAAAAAGAGACCGATGACACATTCATGAATTTAAAAATTGATATTACTGATATAAAAGGTACAAGAGTGTTTAGTGAAAAACATTGATGAAGCAAATTGTCCCCTATACCAATACTAATTTGCATCTCAATGCCGTGCACACCTCTGCTTTGTGTGAGTGCATTCTTTTGCACTCAACTTCGAGAATTTGGAGAGTCAAAGCAACAGCTCCAGAGATGGTGCAATTGAGAGTACTATTTCCACCTTAAGTTCCAGCTGGGGTGAGTTAATATTTAATTTAAGTAATTTCTATAAGAAGGTTACGAAGTGGAAGGTGACTTCTTTGAATCATGGTTTGTGTTAAATCAGTTAAATTTGATTAAAGTCATTACTACATGTGTTCTTAATCATGTCTTTGATTTGGTTAAGTCAGGAAGGTTGCGTGTATGATTGTTCCTGATTATTACTGGTGAGGCCTAATGTCAAGTTATTTGTGCAAATTGCAGTGCAGAACTATCTTGCATAAAGCAAAAAACAAAGTATAAATCATATATGTAAATATACCGTTCTGATGCTATCCGCTAGGAAAGCGATGGACACCTTCGGATCTAACACCTATAAATGATATATATCGTTCCTCTACCAACCCTGGCTAGCCTAACCCTGTTAGCTTAAAGGGGCATTTCGTGATACACAGCCTTGCCCCCCCCCCCCGACTCACCTCAATAAAGTTGAGATTTTCATATCATCTGAAACCGCTAATATTAGTAATCCATGTGTGCCAAACCTTACGTGCAAATTTGGTCGTGGCTGTAAGAAATTCATGATTTTGTATTTTCTGTCCGTAAATGGACAGAAATTATAGCACAGTGGCCTTTGGGACCGTGAGAAACGATCATTTGCTCATAACACAAAACCCAAAGTCGGGATCAGCTAAAAAGTTGTGAATAAGCTTTTCTCAAGGATATCTACAGCCTGTCTAAAAAATGGTACAATTTTTTCAATATCGTCGCTGGGCAGGAAAAACCTCATATGTAACTTCAAAGGTCAAATGCAAAACCTCATATGTGCAACTTCGGTAACATGGACAAATCAACCTATTGTCCAGTGTTTGGTCAAATCAAGTTGGTGGAAATGATGAGATGATGTTTAAAGAAGTGCGAAAGATCTATTTTAAGTATTTTTCGATACTTTGCAAAACGACAATATTGCCAAGTAGGTCGTTTTGTCAGTGTTACCGAAAATGCACATATGAGGTTTTGCTCTTAGAGGTCAAATGCACATATGAAGTTTTTCCTGCCCAACAACGATATTATATCTCATCATAAGTAAGTTGTTTTGTACATCACATTAAAGAGAAAAGCCCCGGCTTTCCCTTTTTTTTTTGTTTCATCTCATTTGCTTGTTTCAATCGAGAGATAACTCCAGTTTACTGCGGAACACAAAAGTTTGTGCCACTTTCTGGTTGAGCGAAAACGGCGAAAAAATTAGTTAAACATAAGTTATTCACATTTGAACAGATATGAAATTCTTTAAAAAGAGATTAACGTCGTAAAGAAACTCTGAAAGATCCGAAAACACGTAAAGGTGGAAGTTATGATCAGAAAGTTCTGGCTTTAAAATAAAGTGAATAACATTCGACTTGTTAGTTTCCAAAACAGGATTTGATGCTTGGCGTAAATGCATCGAAAGACAATGGTGACTATGTTGAACGTAGTTTCCATGTGGAATAGTCCTCCCGGCTATTCTTTGTAAATTTGGTGGTCATCGGATCATTGATAAAGACTTGATGACTATGGAAGCAATTCCTTTTTGACCCCCCCCCCTCGTATTCCACACTCCACTATCTCAACATGATCAAACATTTGATATTGACAAGGACAAGTACATACACACATACTTCGACCTGACGTCACCAGTGTCAAAGGTCACGATAGTGTAACAGGGCTCAACAACGTTATTCATGCAAAAATCTAAAATTCGCTGCAAAAAATCTCAACTAATAAACTAATACTGTCAACTTGTAGGACTTGATTACACAAAGAAGAGGTCCATTACTAATTACGTTCAATGCACTTCTCATATAGCTTATGTAACATGATCGTGTTACTTTATACATGTGAATTAAATAAAGTATAAAGACCGTCATATTATGTCGAAAGTTTACCGCTCGTCCACCAAGGGTTTTTTCTACTACATTCACGACCACGGTGGGTTACCACCCCAGTTTATTCGTAAATTAAGGGACAAATATCATCCCCTTGTTTGGTATCAGTGTGTAGCTAGATATGTCCTTTCTTTAAATAAAGTATAAACATATCATGTTTTAACAATCTGACGTCATAGTGACGTCATAAATGAGAATTTATTTATAACGTTATTTGTAAGCAAATCGCCAAAATCAAGGGATTTTCGGCCATTTTGCCATTCATGCAAGCAAAATTGGTATTTATTTGGCAATGATGGGTACCAAAGTAAGCATACACGTGTTATTACTCTAAAAATAAGAAAAATACAAATATTGTCAGTATTTGCTTACAGTATGCAGTAGTATCATACGTAACAAAAGTACTCTTGTTTGGCCTTTTACACAGTAAAGTATAGAAAGGTGGCAACCACCCCGCCCCTCTTCCGACTTTGACGGTACACCCTGACCTCCTGAAGGTGGTACCTCCATTTTTTTCGCTAAAATGAAGAGCGCAATGGATTAACTTACAATCTATTTCGTAAAAACCTTAGATCATATTCGTTTGCGTTTTTGTGCGACAGGGAATCATCCATTGGGGGGGGGGGGGTGTTAACCACGTAACCCCCCCCCCCCCCCTGGTCTGACAAGGGTTGATTTGAGGTCATCTGGGCACTAAGATCAAACTCCTTTACCGAGTGTAGAATTTAAAAAAAGGTCAACTAGAAAATCGTTTAGCTCATCCTGTAGTAGGACTTGCTGAGAGATCAGTTAAAGTCAAATACGACCCAATCACTTAAAATGGTTCAGGGTCAAAGGCGAAAATACTTCCAATTTTGTTACACTTGAAATCACTACCCCTACAAATTATGTAACATGGTTATAAGACTTATGCATGTGAATTGACTTGTCTACAAATGTCATGGGCCGAGAGATCAATCTGGGGTCATCTGAGGTCACTAAGGTAAAACTCCTTTACGGTATGTAAAATTTTAATAAACAACGTCAAATAGGAAATCTATTTAGTCCATTATTTAGGACTTAAATAAAAGGTCAATAAAAGTCAATTATAACCCCCATCACTTCACCCATGATTTAGTACTAAAGACCAAATACTTAAAAATATGGTACACTTGAAATCTCTACTCCTCCTACAAGGGTCATGAGGTCAATCTGGGGTCATCTGAGGTCACTAATGTCATACAATATAATTATAAATATATTACTATATTACTTTTTATAGTTCTGACGGATAAATATTTTTGAATCTAAATTAATGTAAATCACCTTGATTATTTTAATAATTGTCTCATTTGCAGTCCAAAGTAGCACATTTTACTTCAAAGACGACATTTTAATTGTTATTAACACTCATTTAAGCATAATTAACTGACAATCTTGTTGTTTTCTGATCTTCATAATAAATTAATAATACGTATTATAAGAAAGATTTTGGCATGTTTTAATCTCCTTGTACAATTTGAGATACTATTGATCCCAACAGTAGAAAATGTCCATCGCATAGACCGATGGGTGATGGAGGAAGCTTGTTCATATTATGAGTAAAGGCATATGCAGATACTTGAAAATCTGCCCTCATTTTTAACTAATATCATTTCGTTCAAGGTTGTAACAGGGGTGGGGTTCTTAGTTTTCACATACATGTACGTGACCGTTTTGAAAGCATTTCCAGTCTCGTTTTTCCGTTTTAACATCATAACGAAACTACACACACTGGGCCACAATTATTGCAACATGCAGAAAACGATTTTTTTACTAATCACAGAGTATTTTTGACCCATTTTTCCGTATTGATTTTTTTTGTCCAAAATGTGTCTGGTTCATACAGATTGGTTGGTTTCCCAGAAAGCAAGAGTCTGAAAAACGTTTGAGTTGATTGTCATGTTTACGAATATGGCGGATTCAAGAAACTGCGAACCAAAACTTGTCGATTGCACCCCAAAAGGAATACCGACACGAAACAAAGAAATGGCTTCAAAATTCACGGATTCATTATGGTTTACTTAAATTTTTTACGGGAGAAATCAGATTGGTTTGTGTGGACCGGAAATGAGATAAATCAATTAGGTACCCAACCTAATAACGCAAAAACAACGCGATGGATTTTTTTTTTAAAATTACCAATGCATTTGTGCAAGCGCAACTAAAAGTTAGACAAATACAAAAAATATAAACCAAATATATTGCAGGCGTTAAAAAATCCCGTCTTAAAAACTAAAGTTGGTTACCTAGGAAACCACCCCCCCCCCTTATGCAGTTAAGTGTTAATTAGTTGGGGTCCCTAGCCCCACCCCCCCCCCCTTATCCCTAAACGGAAGTGCCCATGCCAAAAATAAAAATCTTATTATAGTACTGTGATTACTGATTTTTCTAATGCATACACCTAGTGACATAAACCAAAAAAAATAATTAAAAAAAATTTGCAAAGATAGTAAGGGCCATTGGAGCCATAATATTTATATACATCCCATGTAGCGGTTTACTGTATGAACCTATGGTAAATTATTCACGTAACCCTAAAAATATAAAATGGCATGAGAACATTTATGTTTGTTGCTTATGTGGTAAATACAGTATAGTCCATTCTTCGCCAATTAAGCAAATCATCACAAGTCTAGGCGAAGCAATCCGTAAAAAATGCAGAATCAATTTAGTGTCTTTTTTCGCACATTTTTGACGCGAAATTAAAATCAATGTTTGCCCTAATTGTTCTTACTGAAGCAACTTTCTTCCATTTTTTTATTTCTTTATTGTGTTGAAGCCTTCTACATTGGTGGATTTTCATCTAAACAATCCTTAGGAAAGTGGTTATATTAGGGGGGGGGTGTCCTAGGGAACCTCCCCCTGTTATCTACTAACGGAAGTGCAAACCCCTTTTATGGCAGTTAATTTGTTAATGAAGCGAAAGTAATAAGTCTTTGCATCTACATACTCACTTCAATATATGATTCACGTAACTCAAACCTGCCAGTGTCTCTTTAAAAAAATGGCAACTATTAAATCATGAAGTAATGAACCGTTACCCATGCGAGTAGATATTGACCTCGCTGTTAATTAATCAAAATAATTATTATTATTGATGAGCTTTAAACCACTTGCCATGGTGATATTTCATCCTAAGATAGTATCAAATCTAACAGCTCATTTATCCATAGAAAGACACCTTTGTGTGAATGCCGACGGTTGTAGAAGGCTATGCGTAGATGCAGATGTCACTACCATTTTCTCTTGACCAGAACGTCATTATATTTTGGTGAGTGTTAATTGTCCCTGTTATAACTTTAGCTTATACTATCTGAAGTGTTTGTTTTATTTTTTAAATAAATTAAAACTCCATTACAACTTGAAGTTTAAAGTTTATGTACGCCGTTGCTCAAGGAAGAAAGATATTCATGTTTTTTTCTTCATATTTTACACTCTTAATGCTACAACGAATGAGCCAGGCGCGTTCCTGTAGATGAGAATTATATGCCAATATGTAGGAATTACTTAAAACTGAATGCATTAATTGTGCATTGCAGTGAACAGGTAAATATTTTTTTATTTATTTTTTTTATTTATTCATTTGGCAGACACAGCAATAAACAATACAAAGATCAGTAATGAAAAAAATATATAGAAATAAAAATGAAACCTTATGAGCTGCCAGGGAGTGCTGAGAAGCACAAAAAGCACTGTCACCAAAGGTGCAGCACTCCCTAATCAAAGGTGCAGCACTCCCTATTTTTACCGTATATTATTTGGATCTTACCATAATCAGCTGATGATTGACTTCACGAATTTAAGATTCACTAGACAAAACCAAGTGTCCGAGGGAGTCTGTAATGTATCCGGATAATTGGTCAGATTATGTTCATATTCAAAGTTTAAAGTAATTTATAGAGCGTCTATTTTATTCCTGATGCTGAAATGCAACGTCACAAGAAAATCATTTCAAATTTCTCCATTTCTGATACCGACCAATTGGTTCATGTGGCATTTTACTAATCAATGACGCGCTATTTTTTTTTTTATTTTAGATAACTTATTTTTGCAAGATGTTCATGTTTTGCTTGTTAAGAAAATACCCACAACACTAAATCGATAACAAAACACATGCAATTTCTGATTTTCTTGAAACCAATTGGGGCGCTTCTTTCTGTAAATGTCCCCATGTCTCTTTAAAATGTCATTTATTTTTTCTTAGAATATTAAAAATAAGACATATATAGTGTTCTGATATTAGAAACATACACTCATTATGCATTAGGTAAATGTATTATTTACATATCATCATCCTAAAGTTGAGCTCTAATTACACCACCGCTTATTTTTCCTACGGTCTCTCATTTTAGTCTCTCATCATGTGGATATTTATGCCCGATAAATGGAAGGGATTTGCGTTCTTCACCGTGTTAGGTGAGTAATTTAATACATCAATGAAATAAAAGGTGGGAAGCTAGATGATGACTCAATATTAAAGCAATAACAGCACATTTTTGAAGAGCGCCCCCAATATTTCATATTGGAAGGCCGTTTTGAGCAGCTGTTGAATTATTATCGATCTCCGATATTAATATTCTAACTACAAAACACCTTCGTTTGCGACACGTGGAAATTTTCGAACTTAACCATTCACAGGTATAGTTTACTAGCCAGTTACCAATGCAACCGTGTAAAAATTTAATAATTTTTGGAAAATTGGGGGAGAGCTCTTCAAAAAAAATGTGCTATTATTGCTTTAAGATCTATACTTGCCAGGACTATATATTTGCAAATGCATTTTAATAGAACCGCATCTGCATGTTAGTACAGTACCAGTAGCAGCTTATTTATTTTTTATTCCGCTTTAAAAGGGCATCTACTGTACTGGAATCCGTTTAAGCTGATGTTATCATTATTCGTTCTTAATGTGCTTTGTTTGATTTGCTATATAATATATGTCTGCAATTTGGGTCGTGTTTTTTTTAATTATAAGGAGAAAGCTGGAAGGGTAATTACAGGTGGTTAACTCCAAATGGTGTGATCTGTCCAGGCGTTTGGACAGTGGAAGCCAAAGTGTGCAATAAAATTGACTGATTCAGCCCAAATTTTTATTGTCTAGCCTGATTTCAAAAATTTATTGGGTCGAGACGCAGTCGAGCCCATATTTTAAACACATAGCGAGAGCAATAAATATGGGCGCAAATTTATCCCATATTTAATCTACATTGGAACACTCGGTCGTGTGGGATGAAATGTGGTATACCACATTTGCAGACGTTTTGGTTCATAATATCAAAAGTAAAAATTTACTGACCCTAAATTTCACTTGGCTAATGAGAAAAATATGAACTTTCTTTTGATACTAAAATCTCCATTTTGATGGAGTAAAGTGGGGACGAGCTTGTCGATTGTGTCACCCACCTTAGAAGCCAGTCAAGTAGCCTCGCTTTGAATATGCTCCGTCCAAAATAGTTAAAGACACTATCAGTTGAGTTATACCTGAAAGAGTCAAAATTATTTTAAATTTGCAGGAATAGCTAAACGTGATGAAGGAATTGAAGCCGCTTAGACTTCTCAATGTTACCTTTTCCAACTGAAGGATATTGGCCGAAAACGAAGAGAAAAATCGGCAGTTTTCAAAGATGACGATCTCCATTCAATGGCAGTGTCGTCGTAAGTGTCCGAACGGACACTAATTACTAAAACATCCGATTTTGTCTTTATTAGGTGGCTTTTGGTCCTGTATCATATTGCAGGGTATGTTAGGGACCCCTCCCCACAAATTGTTATAGACATGGAAAAATCTGATGTTGATGGATTTTTTCGATTTTCCGATTTAGCAAATCACGCTAGTGCCTTTAATAACTTTAAAAGATAGCTAACACCGTCAAGATACTCATTTTGATATAAGATTTAAACTATCATATCCAACCGCACTGATTGACTTGAAGATGATTTCTTACTCTATGTTAGGTTGAATTAATTTGTGGTAGCTTGTATATCTGAACGCTAGTGAAGTAGTCATTCACTAGGAGATCCTTCCTGAACCCGGGTCCTGAATGTGAAAAAGAAAACACAATTTAAGAGTATATATGTCATCAGCAGTTAAAACATTGTTTGGAGAATAATGGCCTAGCTTAAATTTTGTAATGGCTATTTAAGACGGATTTTTTTTACCCATTTTTTTACCCACGATGTACAAGTGCTTTTCCATAGTAAGTGTGCCTGAATGAAGGCAAGGCAGCATTAAAGTAAAATAAAGAGAGTATAGCGTACGACATGGAATTATAGTAGGGGTGGGCAAGTAATAACTTTTTCATTAAAATGCAAACAAGTCATAGTTTTTTATGGCGAAATTTGATGTAGAATTAAAATACTGGGTTATTTTTGTCATCAGATGACCCCTGGGGTTGCTTCTGTGGCAAAAATGACCGCCAAAATACACATTTGTTGCTCTAGATGAACAATATTGTTATCATAATCTCATCTAAAATAATTTATACTATGTGTTTTAAGTCTCTTTATCAAATTTATCATTTGTGTAATGTTATCAATTACATGGTTAATAAGAGGGTTCTGTTTAATCTAAGAAATATTCAAAATGGCTGCCAAATTGCCCAAATTGCCACTTTTCTGTATAAATGATCATTGTAATTGTCTTTACCATATTGTTGCATTATGTTTCTTTGGCCTTTTAAACTAAAAAATATTCACCAAAGCTGACTGTATGTTTTCACAAAAAAAAAAAAAATTCAAAATGACTGCCAAAATCTCATATTGGATGTAATTTTACAAAAGAGCAGGAAGATGAACTTAAATAGAGAGAAAGGCACTTTTGTCCAAGAACGGTGATACAGTAATGACAAACCTGAAGTCTTATTGGCAATGTCTGTGCAAAGTCTATTCCATAGTTCCATGGCCTTTGAGGGTTGTATTGCATTCATAAGCAAAATGTCACTTGTTATATCATCTTCTGACTGCAGAGCATTCTTAATTGATGTTCTTAGTTGATCCAGAGAAAATCTCTCCATTCTCAGATTCATCAGCAGATTTCACTCGGTGCATTTGGTGTATATCTGGTACTGTTTTTGCACAAAGATAACACACCTCAGCAAGGAGCTGTTTCTCATTCAGGCTATCTAAAACATGCAAGCTCTTTAGTGTCGAAACAAATAGTTTGGACTACGAAAGCGATGAGAAACAAAAGTAAGAGCTAATGTTGATGCCTTAGGCTCCACAAATTACATTTCAAAGTTTTAAAATTTATCTAAAATGATTAAATCATTTTTTAAAATAAAAATCCACTGCGTGTTGGAGTGAGAAAGCTACCCTATTATTATAATACTACGTGAATTAAAAAAAAAATGTGCAACGGTTGCAGATGAACTTGAGCTTGATAAAGTCACTGAATCATAGATTTGTTGTTGTTTTAATTAAACAAACTTCCAAATGTTGAAAAAATGAAAGAAAACGATTAAAAAATAACCCAGATATGACCAATTTTGTATGCACACCCCTTTTTCCTCCATTACAATGGGATTTACACAGTTAAGCAAAGAATACGTCAATGTACGATATACGGGACATAGCATAACATAACATACATTTATTTCTATCCACAATTATAAAAGTTAATGATGACCCATGATATTTGTTTAATTGATCATGAAGAGTCTCCTTCATTGATCTTCAAAAGAAAATGTGCACACAAAAATCTCACTCAATTAATTCTGATGTGTAAATGAAAAGGGTTACTGTAATCCAGGTATAAAATACAGTTATGCCAATAAAGGGCCACTAAACTCTCTCATTGCAATATCCTACAACATATGGTTCTTACTCTCCAACAGGTGAATTGGTTTTTGGATTCGTCATACAGGTTGGCACATTGGTAAAATAAATTCATTGATTAAATCCGTAGTTGAAATAATCAAGAAAATGTAGCATAAGTTGACAAAGGCATCATGATAATTGATATTATATATTCTCACAACACAAGTTAAATGTGGTACATCCCATAGGAATGGAGGAAAAAGGGAGTGTGCTTACAATTGGTCATATCGGGCTTATTATTTAAGCGATTTCTTTCATTTTTCAACAGTGGAATATATTAGATGTGTTTTTTAAAAACAACAAACAAATATGTGATATAGTGATTGCATAAGGTCAAGATCATCTTTAATCATTGCACAACTTTTTTTTTTTGCTCACTTAGTATATATCAATCCGCGGTAGAATGTAGGTTTATGATTGAACGATCATGACTCATGGTATGAGAAGCATGGGTGACTTAGGGAGTCAATATTGTGTTAAACATTTATGCATTTTAAAAAAACAGATTTTATTTCAAATATCATGGAAATCGTGACCTGTTAGCAATGAGAATAAAGATATGATTTGTTGATTGGTCCTTATTTACGTCCGATTGAACCCGGATAGACCATTCTTTTGGTGGAAGAACTCGGCCCTCGGCTCGTTCTTCCACTTACAATAATGGTCTATACCCTGGGTTCAATCCAGTGGCGTATCGGCCTGCCCAGTTGGGAAATTTTCCCCCTTCGGGGGGTCAAAAGGCCAATTTTTTCCCGGTCAGAGGAACTAAAAAAGGCTGATTTTAGCATGATTTTTGCAAATTTTTTCCCGGCTAAAGTCGTCAGGGGGCACACCCCTACCCCCCCCCCCCAGCTGTGCAATGGTCAATCGGAGGAGATAGAGGACTGATTCAAAAAAATTAATCTTATTCTCTAAATAAGTTCTGAAGAAAACTACCAGTAGTCATCATCGTCGTCGTCGTCATCAACAGCATCAGCAACAGTTATCAGCACTCAGCAAACAAAACAATAGTATTAGAGAGCGCCAACAGTGTCATTATGATCTTGAACAAGGCTAATATTTCTTTAAATGCAGCATTCACCTATCATTCTTTTACCCTTTAAAACATTCAAATTATCTAGGGGGGCAGGCAAGGTCAACCCTGACATCGCAATGATATAAAAAATTATGCAGGTCAAATAGTTTAGATGGATCCAAATAAACACCCCAGGGTGGACATGTAAATAAATATGCTGCACGGACCTACAAAAGAGAGGGGTTAAGTTACTATGGGGTAAAATGTTTAAACTGCTCTAATCTAATGTTACTGTAGCTCAATTATTCCTTAGGGTACCAGGAGTAAAAAAGGTCATGGGGTCACATGCGTGTGGTGCTTCCTTTCCAAGATATTTGGGAAAAATAGGCTAAAGGTCATTTGTGTATTCAAGAAAGGTCAATGTTGTAATACCCAGATTCTTTGGAAAATTTTTGTTAGAAAGTTTTAAAAATTGATGATTCCAATATGAAAATGCTTTTGCCATTTTTGGGCTTCATCTTCGTGTTAGACTGGAAGGGGTTCAAATGTCTCGTAGGACTCTATGGGGATGGGGGAATTACACCCCTCCCTATTAAAGGAACCAACCCATGCAAAATAAAAGGCATCTTTTGAATCAGTATAATTAAATATTTTTTTTGATATTTTTTACAAAGAAATCTTGGTATTACAAATGTTGACCTTTCTGAATAAACAAATGACCTTTAGGCCTATTTTCCTAAAAATCTTGGAAAGGAAGCACCACACGCATGTGATCAAATTGACTTTTTTACTCCTGGTTACCTAAGGCAGGAATAATTTGAGCTATATTACATTATATTTGGAGCAGTTTAAACATTGGACCCCCATGTAATTGGACACCCCTCTTAACACCCCCCGTGCAGCTGATTGAAAAATGTGGACCCTAGGAATGTTACTTATGGTCAATAGAAGCTACCCAGATAGACGCGTTTATAGCATGAAATGTCAGTTTGCAATGGAATATTAGGGTTTGCCCCCTGCCTACAATTGAAATGCATTTTGGTAACTATCAACTTATTGATAGTGATGATACAAACAATAAACGCTCGCAAGTACGAATGTGTAGATGAAAAATTAGACGCAAATGATATACATGGTTCATACACCACAGTATATATCATTATAAATGAAATTATTTACGTGCTTCTAACTCAATCCAACATTACAGTGGCCGATAATACGGCTTTTTGTATGTTCGGAAGTGTATTCCTTAGATTTTCACATAAGTGACAAAATAATAGGAAAATTATAATACACCATTAAAGTGCCTTGTTCCGATTATATTTGAGACCCCCTGATTAACCGGAAGTAGTTATGGAATTTGATATCGATTGAAAGGCCGTATTTTTCATTGTCTTCCTGAAATTTCAGACTCTGAATCCCCTTCTTTCCAAGATACGTGCAAAAAAACTGCCGTTTTAGTGGTTAACCATCAATATTAACACGGTATAGTGAATATAGGGGCGTTAAACTATGCCTTATCGCGTCTAGCATCAAAACCGCAAGCTTTGTTCCCACGGTAATTAGTGGGCAGCTGGTGCAAGTGTAGGGCTTTCATATGAAGTAGAGAACACTATAGACAAAAAATAGGAAACAAGACCTTTAAATAAATTTATAAAATAAAACACGTAAGCCTATAGCTTCAGTGGGTTTGGAACCACGAGTCAAACAATAACTTCCCCGATGTGTTATATAGCTGCACGGCACGAGAAGCGGAGTACGGCTTTGCCGTTCGGTGTATAGACCATTGTCTAACAGTGTGACAAAAAGAAAATAGAAAAACTCCGTTCCTTTAAAAATGTAGTCATATGTCTCGCAAAAAAATTGTTCACAAATATTCTAATAAGCTACTCCGTAAGTTTTGTTTTAAAACCATGAAATTAAAATACGTTGCAAGATAGGGAGAAATCGAAACTCGTGCTTAGTATGTTCTAAGCAATTTTTACGACCCAATGTTTCACGAACCGACCCCAGTTTTCCACTTAAAATTTAATGCATATTTTACTGCTGATGTGATTACATTTTTAACAAACAAACTGCATTTTTAAAGTCTATGCACTGCAAAAAATGCCGATATTATGGATAGCCTACTAAGGTTAGGGGTGTTCGTCAGTGCAGTTTTACTCTCTGCACGTAACCATCGCTGTAATTATTAAACAAATGCATAGGTTTTAAGTGTTGATTGGAATATATTTTTACAGTATACGGTAATTTTTACAGTAATTGTTTGCAGAATTTCTGACAAGTAAAAATTCTGTAAAAAATTGACAATATTTTACAGTGTATGCTCCCTACGAAGGCATCGAGGAAGGTATATGACTGCAATATGAAAACACATGCGGTTTGGAAATCGGTTTTTTGCCATATTGTGAATTCCAAATGGAACAAATTTAAGTAAATCATGCTCGTACTTGCTCGTTCACATTCGTTCGAATAAGAATTACCACTTTTACGGAAATTGAGTGCAGTGGCGGTACCGAGGCAAGTCGATCCACAGGGGGCAAAATGTTCAAGTGTCCCGCCAGAGGGGCAAAGTTCTCAAGTCGTCCCGGTTGAAACATTGACAAAATATTGCTAGAACGCGCGAAAATCGTCCAATTTCATTTAATTTTGACCAATTTAGGCTGAAATTTGTAGAAATTTCCCGAAAAAGAAGAAGAATGAAAATTGCATATTTTTGGCCATATCGTCTCGCTTTTTCGAACCAAGAGGGGGCAACTTGCCCCCCCTGTCCCCCGGTCGGTACGCCATGATTGAGTCTATATTCGGGAAATCGTACGCCGTTTTTTAAAGATAGTAGACAGCTTTAAAGAAAATGATCTACCAACCGCTGGATGGAAACGGTAATGCGAACGTTCATTCCATTTCGCACGAAAGCGGATACGCATTTTGCAAATCATGCGCATTGTGCGAAATCGCTCGGAAAAACCTAAATACACAAATATTTTAAGGGCTTTGTTTGGATTAATCTTTGCAGTTACGTTTTGTAATTTGTTGGCAGAATTACAGCTAGTAAGATACTGTAAAATTTACAATAATTTTACCGTGTACGATCCCTACGAAGACATCTAGGGAAGTATAATTGAATATGAAAGTATATTGCGCCCGAAATCGGTTCATATGCACATCTAGCAAATTCGAATAAACAGAAATCCCTTTGAATGAGCTTACAAATATAGTAATTATGCTAATTGAGTGCATATTCGAGAAGTCGCCTTTTTACAGGTTTTAGCATACACACTATACAGGACTGTCCCCCAAAAAACCTATACAATCAAAGATTAATTTTTGGTCAAAAAATTTAGTTCATCTCAACTAGAGTTTTACTGATTCTTTGTAGGAGTATTCCAGCTTTCATGAGACTTTTAGTGGGTTGTAATTGGGGGTCTGGTTCAGGAGTTATGGCTAATTATCTGAGACAGTTGAAAAACTGTTAGGCCACTTTCGACTATTCTGATATCAACAAAGTTGCCATTGAAAATCACCTTCAAGGAATTATTTATGAAAATAAAATAACGAAGTATAAAGTGCTGCTTCTTGCGATTTAAGGTAATTTATAACTTTATAATGTCGCATTTGCAAATGAAAACATGTAGCATTGGGAAATTCAATTCCAAACAGTCTTGGTGTCTCCGCTTTACTCCAGGTTTCAGCAGAAGGTAGCACCATAAAAACACCCTTGTTGAAAGGAAACTGAGACTTTGAACGCAAACCACTGTCCTTTATTGCTCTTTGTTGAACACTGCCTTCATCATATTCCTCCCGGGCATTTGAGGCAGTGGGGAATAGGGAAAGGGGAAGGTTGTGGGTCCGAGTCCCGCTGAGGCCAATGTGTTTTGCACTTGGGCAAGGCACTTTACCTCGCTTGCCTCTATACACCCAGGAGTATAAATGGGTACCGGCATATGCTGGCAATGCAAACGACTCTTCGCTGTGGCGGGAGGAGTGGCGAACCCGCCAACAGCAGACATTATAATCAGGGAGTCTGACCCAAACGCCATGACAGATAGATGGGCAACTCCGCCTGCGGGCACAACCATTGTTCAAGTTGTCCCTCCACTTAGAGCGTTGTCCACACAACAACCTGTAGACTTGTTACATTAGTTTCAGCGTCAAAATTCCAAATTTCCATGCATCCATTATTAGTGTCCCCTGATTAGTGAGTCCCTCATTTCCACCCACAACATAAGAATTTCTGGTGCTTTCAAACTGAAAAATATAATTGATTAGTTCAACATGTTCAAACAAAAATTTAAATAAGTTAAATTTAAATATATTCTTTTTTTGTTGAAAAGGTTTTAAACCACAATGATCTACGCGCTTTTATACTTTGTTTCTTGACCTTCAGGTGAAACTGGCCCAAGGTATTTCATCATATGTGTTCGAACGTCAAGATCTCGCTTAGGGTCCATCAATTGGATTGAATAAAAGCGAGGATTTTAGCGTAGGATCCTGTCTAACAAATAAATCATAATATATTGGACAAAAAATGCCACGTTATATTTTTATAATTTTTTAATTTGATTGTATGGTTTGTATTGGGACAGTTTGTATATCTGTAAAACTAGAGATTTTTCGCAGTTCTCGGCTTTCACGTTTCGGCGGGGTTACCAAGGTGTGAGGGTTGTGGGTTCGTGAGGAACCTAATCAGACGTAACCTGTAGCATAGGAAACTTTCACCACCTTAGTGGTCCCTGTCGAATACGACCACCAAGGCCCTTTTTGCACTATCCAGGTGTCCACCCTTTACTACTGCCCAAAGTCCCAAGGTCTTTTCTTCATTTCGAACGATCCAAGACCCCTTCCACAGCTGTCTGGGAGTTCCTTCCCAGCTGACAGCTTTCCACCGAGCGCCTTCCAACTAACCCAGATTCTCCTTCTCATCTACCAAAGGTGGCCCTACAAACGCGATCTTGGGGTGGTTAATGTTCAATTTTGTTTTCACACCAACTTCCAAATGTCTTATTTTAATTACTTTAATTATAGAACAGTCGTACACGAGAAGCACAAATGAGTTTTACGTTAGACATTGTAAAACCTTTTTTCGTCACGAGGGATTACGACAATGTGCCCCACATCCTGGAATGAACTATCACGAAACTAAGTGTTCTATAAACATGTACTGCGTTAACAGCAGTTTAAGAATCATCATTTGCTGATGGCGTATACCTAGATCTAACTTTAATTTGTGGCAGTGCTTTTGCTTTGATTCATTAACTGGGCCATAATAAGCTATCACAAACATTTAGTTGGCAACAGTTGTGTATTTTTTATTTTTGTAATTATTTATATACTTTTAGAATGGAGTGGCAGCGTCTAACCAACTTTGGCCTTTTGGTCACCGACGCTTGTATGATTTTTCTCACGTCCTGTGGAGTGGACTCATGATAACTGGCGGGGTATGAAGTAAAGACGAAGGTAGGTTAGCAAGGGTAGCGTGGTTTGGGTAAGATTTGAAAGAGTTGATGTAAGTAGGCAGGGGGTATGGGAGTACATGGTGTAGGATTGGAGGGTCGGGGAGGAGAAAAAAAAAAAAAAAGGGGGGGGAAAACGGGGGGGGGGGGGGCTTTTTTACTTTTTTTAAAAAAAAAAAAAAAAAATTAAAAAACTTGCATTTTTTAAATATTTAACATTTATTTTGTTATTAATGTTTGTTATTAATGGCTTATATATGGTATGTATTAGACAGTCAAAAATGAATATTGTGCTCCATAACGTGCTGGAGGCAGTTATGTTAAAAGTGGTTAAGCACTGTTTTTTTTTTTTTTTTTTTTTTTGGGTATTTGAAGTGCTGAAGCCGGAAAACGGCTGTTAACAGGTGCGCCGTTGCCGTTTCCACCTTCAAAATTCGAAAAAAAAAATGGCCGCCATTTTTTTTTTTCAACAATGATTGTACTAAACTTGGTTTAAGGCAACATTAGAAAGTTAGAAGGGTGGCAATACCCTGTTTATGACACTGAGGATTCCTTTTTTGATAATACAAAACTTGTACCTAGCTTGGGTTTGCTGCCATCTTGAAATTCAAGATGGCCGCCATTTTGTTAGGATCAAACATCCAGCTCCTTTCATGCTAGGGGCCTAGAGACAAGGACATGCAGAGCAATGCGCATGTTTGTGACACTGGGGATTCCCTATTGGATACTACAAAAACTTGTACATAGCTTGGGTTGTGCCATTTTGGACATTTCAAGATGGCTGCAATTTTAGGATCAAATCAGTGCCTTTCATGGTATGGAGAGAAACATGCAGAGCAATACCAATTTAATGTTTATGGCTTAATGCAGACCTAGCCTTGTGTACTGCCATTTTGACAAATTAAAGTGGCCGCCATATTTTTAGGATCAGCCATCCAGCGCCTTCATGTTATAGACGGAGACATACAGAACCCTTTATTAAAGTGGGTTTTCTCCTAACGGTCTCAGGAGTGTCAGCCCCCACGGGCCAAACCATATGGCAGGCCTTCATCCTCGGTTTCACATAGCAATGAAGCAATAGGGGACGGAGAAGTTCTTTTCGCAGACGACAAGGTTTCCGCCCATACTTTCAGCACGCTACCGGCTCTCAGGACTTTCAAACCTGTGAAAGTCATAAAAGTCCTATACTTACAAGCAAAACACCTAAAAAACAAGAGCCATTAACTTCAGGCAGAGCGTCCCGGGGACGATTCAGTAAGCGGTTATGGAAAAGGGTTACAGAGGCCGTACACAGTTTGTTCTTCGGCATGGGAGGCATTACCATCAAATTTACGATCTTGCAAACTATATAACTGGTTATCAAATCAGGGGGGGGTACCACAGGGGTAGAAGTCATTATAGTCCGCCGTATATTATCTGGCGATTACAACGGTAAAGAAAAAAGTCAGTTGACTCCTTCACGCAACATTATGTTCACGCTGCTTCCGTTGTCATCTAGGAAACCCGGACTTGGCTCGGCCGAAAATAATTATTTTCACACCGGTCTTTCACTCTGAAATTTCAGAATCACTCTATCAAAACAGAACAGAGCATTTCAAGTGGAATCATTCCAATTGGCAAAATGTCTGGTGCAATCAGAAGATTAATGACCGCTATCGATTGAAGAACACCTATTTTAAGATGATGATACACAATTCAGACAAAATCAAAGTCCTTCATCTTGAATGACTTTCACCCTTCCAGAAGAAAAGTGACTTGAGAAGGGGTTCTTAAAAAACTCATAAAGAAACCCCAACAGCAAACAAGAATGGGCCAGTGTGATAGAAAAAATGGGGTAATGGAGGAAGACATTCTTCTAGCACCGATAGATGTCAGAGCCACGGCAAAGCGATCTTATCAATCTGTGATAGAGAGGAAGATGTATACAGCTGTCACAAGAGAGTCTTCAAGAATTGATTGAACTGCGTGGAACCGCGTTTACACAAAGGGTTTGGGATATGATAGTAATATTAATCTAATTCTTATACCTGGGGGGCACTCTCATCTGGAAGTGATACGTAGTGAGCTGTAAAGACCCCTTTCGACCGTTGTCACCCAAAACCCATTTTTTCTAACCTCACCCCAAGACCCATAATTATTTTGAAAATTTATCACTGTCACCAAAGACCCCATTTTGAGGAAAAATTTTGCAAATTGTCACTTGAAAACCCCTATTTTGGGGCAATTTAGCTGTCTCCACCCCAAAGACCCCTATTTTTTTCCAGTCCCGGTCACCGAATTGCCCTGGGTTTGGAAGACCCGAGCATTACATCCATATACATTCATAGTGCTCAGGGTGCCATGTGCGAGCACATAGGCCTGCTACAATACAACAAGTAAATCCCGAATGACAAGAAAGGTCTTTATGGGAAGAAGACCGATTTCAAATGCCAGAAGGAAACCGAAGTTCTCGCCGAGAAAAACATGCGAGGACACGTAGGACCGGCCAAAAAATAAAGTCATGTATGATACTGGCTCCGCAGGGAATCAAACTGGGTCGCTTTGATGCAGGCAAGAGGGTGAGACACCTGCCAACCCGCCCTCTCCAGAACTGACATCATGCAGATGGCTTTCTTCCAGGTTGGGAGCTCACTGTCTCATCAACAGAAACAGGAGAAGTAGTTCAATGAGGAACAGAAATACCAAAAGTATTTAGAACTGCTGGTGGCTTTTATTGCTCTAAAAGAATTGAGAAAGGAAAACATCAACTTCACATATGGCTGAAGTTGATAATGCATCGGGACTGTATTATTGAAAGTATTAAATCTCAACACTCTAACCGGATAACCAGGTCTGCTCTGTTTCTGCAAGCGAGAGGAATTAAATATAAGAAAACACTCTTGGAAAAGCTCCACCAAACTTGAAATTAATACTATCAAGATGATTCTCCCTGATGTGGCAAGGGCTAATAAAAATCTAAGGCTAACTTCAAGACAACATCTTTTGAAGAAAAGATCTTCCCAGGCGGCAAGTGACAGGAAAATTTCAACACCGGTCCACTTTCCAAAATGTTTTTATGATATCTAGGGTTGCGATTAAAACCTTTCATCAATGTAGACACAAGTAAATTTTCTCCAATGGTTTCCCTCTATCGGCTCGGGATAATGTGAAATACGCTGATCTAGACACTTTAGGTTCGGTATGGTAAGTCTCTCTTCTCAAGGTACACAGTAACTCCAGTATTTCTTTTATAGGTGATTCAAATGGGATTGCATATACACTTTAGAACATCAGCCAACACAGCCTCCGTGGTGATTGTGCTACTTATGTGTACAGGTCCAACTTGGAGCATAACTTCGGCAAACCTGTTCCGAAAAGCCTGTTTGACATGATCTATGCCTGAGAGGTTCCTCACGCCGCTAAGTGTAATGTTCACATAAGTGGGTTTGGCTGGCCTTTGTGAGGTTGTGTCATTAGCCTTTCCCACTGTGGAAGAAACAGAAGTGGTGCTACAAGTTGAATCAGAAATGGATATCAAGCTTGGGTTGGCTAGCCTGTCTCTTTATTGGTTCAAAAATCTGAAGAAAAGCGACAATAGGGTGTAAATGCCCACCGTCGTTCTCTTGTTCATTGTCATTGAGATGATTCGACTGCTTCCAGTCAAGTTTCCAGATGCATAAAGGGCACTTAATGGCTTAATTGTCGGTTGAAATTTCAATTTCTTTCTTTCGGAAGTATCTCGGCATGCATTCAACGTCCCTCTACTCGGTCAAAACACTCTGAGTTGAAGTTCTGCTATCTCGTTCTCTTCTCCGGGTGCATGAAAGGCAATGAAAGGCTGTACAATCCACTGATCTAGGCAACATATGGAATCCTCAAGTGTCACAAACATGCGTATATTGCTCTGCATGTCTTGTCTACAACATGGAAGGCATTGGATAAGCTAATTCTTAATATGGCGGCCATCTTGATTCAATGGCAGCAACCAAGTATGCACAAGAAAAAAAGTTTTGTAGTGTCAATATGGAAAAAAACTTCAGGTCACAAACAGCGTATTGCTCAAGCTGGCGGGCATATCTTGTCTAGTATAACATGAAAGGCGTCGGATAGCTGACACTAATAATATGGCGGCCATCTGAATCAAATGGCAGCAAGCACAAGCTAGGTACAAGTGTTGTAGTAGCCATATGGGATACTCAGTGTAACAACATGGGTATTGCTCTGCATGTCTTTGTCTATAGCATGCAAGCATTGATAGCTGATCCTAATACTAGTAATATCTGATATGGTGGCCATCTGGAATTAAAAATGGCAGCAAACCAAGCTAGGTACAAGTTTTGTAGTAGCCAATGATGGAATCCCCAGTGTCATAAACATGGGTATTCCCATCCACTTGAAAACCTTCTATGTTGCATTAAACCCACGTTTTAGCACAAAATTGTGTTTGAAACGGCGGCATTTTTGTTTTATCGAATTTTGAAGTTAAAAGCGGCAACGGCGCACCTGTTAACAGCATTTTGAAATCAGCACCCTCAAATATCCTGAAAACACTTGCTTAACCAAGTTAACAAAAAATGCCTACAGTATTTAGAAATTATCCAAAATCTAACCCCCCATGGTCTATATTTCAATTGTAATTTAATATTTTTAAGTTTTTATCTTTTTTTAATAATAAAATGAATGTTCTTTTAATTGGTCTTTTAGCATGACTTTTTTTCACTCATAGTTTCAATTGTTAAATCTTTGATTTTTGTAGTTATATTTACAAATTTAGTTTTTTTGTTTGTTCCATTGAATTTGTTTGATGAGGATATTTTTTATGTTGGCCTACTTCTTACAACTTGTGATTCACTTTAAGCTGTTTAGGTTTTAAAAAAATAAGAAAAGAAGGGGAAAAAGATAAAAAGGGAGAGAAAAGGCAAAATACCGGCACATCTTTCCTGATAACAAACACTCAAAAAGAAACAAACTAAATAACAACAAGAAAGCAATTATGCAAATAAAATTCTTTTAATCATTTGAACCCCTGGATCAAACGGAGAAAAAATTATTACATGTGCGCAGATTACCTTGGACCGCTGCGTCACTGGTCACAAGCCGGATGGGAAGACAGAGTCGAGGTCACCAATTGACACGTCCACGGGAATAGCCAGAGAAGGTAATATTTACCGAGAATTAAAAGGCCAAGCCAAATTACTCATACAGTACATCATGAACTGTTTTGCCCTATAGCCATAAAAGAATTACCAAACTCAATGCGAGAATTCACCATCAGTGAAAAATCATACAGGCCCTTTATTTCCGCAAAATAGCGGACACATCACCACGTTACTAAGTTTAACCCCTTATTTACGAACATGGAATATTCCACATGGCGAGTTCGGACGACGAAAACAAAATACTCAATTTCTTGAAACAACTTGCCTCACAATTCGTTCAAAATTCCACCTTTTCCTTCACAAAAACAAAACAAAACAAGCCTTTCGGCCCTTGAGAAGACTTTCAAATACCTCAAAAATAAACTATATTGACAGCATGTCATGTTTAAGATATCAATTTGGGCTGATTCTTTCTCATTTACAACATATTTTTGATTTTAACTAAATCTGTCCACACCAAAAGCAAAATTAATTAATTTTTATCTATTATTTAGCAAAAAAGGAAACATTGTCAATTAGGAAATAAACAGTAGATCTATAGTAGAGAAGCCCCTAAGTGGCCAAGGACAATTAAAGGATCATGATGCTTGAATCTCACACATATCCTACAATACAATACACATATCCCACAACACATAGACTTAGATGAGGTTTTGACATTACATCTGTCACGATTCTGCTATACCAACGTATTCAGGATAATTTGGCACAATGTATTAGGGGATATTGGATTTGATTACTCAATTGTTCCACATACCATTAAAGAGGCCACAAATTAGGTGATAAGCAATATGAGATTAGATCATTTAATCAATTTCACCATATCCCGTAATGCAATAGATGAGGTATTAGACTGCATATAGATCGCGATGTTAATACACTTATTTACCAGCATTATTTAAGATAATTTGACACAATGTATTATGGGATATTGGATTTGATACCTTGATTGTTACACATTCTTCAGTCCACAATGCAAGTCAAAACCATCCCGTAAAAAAGGTAACATTCGGGTCCGATACAAACAACAACAACTTATAGCCTTCTTTTGTAACACATCTAAAATGTTCATTGTTAAAATCATCGCCATATGCCTTCAGATTTCCAATATTTTTTTTTTTTTACATTTTATTCACCACCTCTCTCCGAGCATACTCATTATACATTTCCTCAATATGATACTCCCCATTTAGGAACATGGAATATTCCACTTTGACAAGCTTTTGAAATAACTTGCCTAAGAATTCATCCAAAAGTCCACCTTTTTCCTCCACCAAAACACAAAACAAGCTTTCGGCCCTGATAAGACTTCAACACATAACATATAAATATATAGCTCCACACAGGAGTCGCTCCCTCTATCCAAAACCGTCAACAGAAGTTCAAATTCCACTCGCAATGCAAAAGGTAGTACCTACCCCCAATACGTGCACACTTACTGTCTTCTGCCGACACATTTTTGGACTCTCAAAAGTAGACCAATTCCAATATATAGACTAACGTCTGATAACAAGATAACTGTTTTGTTTTCAATATTCATTTTAATATATCAGCAATCAACTGAAAATGAAATGTTTCAATAATTTGTATGAAAAGCGCCCTCAATTTAACAATGTTTATCGGTATGTATTTCTTTCTCGTCTTACCAAGCCTTTTTTTGTAACACGGTTTACCAGGGGGTGGTTACCACCCCCCTGGAGAATTTTTTTTATAAGCACCCGATGCTTATGATTTTGATACCAATGGATAGCTATGGTCCTCCTCTTTCCATTGATACCAAAATAAGTACCAACATATATACCTAGTATGGCGTCACAATGACGTCATCAAGTCCACGAGTCGGCAAAATTGGCATTTTCCACCGAAGATAGGCGAAAATCCAATTTAGCGCTAAAAGCGCAGGAATATCGGATTTTCATGCGGTTTTCAGCTCTAAATGATGCCATTTGGCTAGTTTTACATAAACATAGAGTTTTAGAGCCATACTGTGCATAATGTTTTCAAAGACGTACCATAAAATATCCTTGGGTGGCAACCCCCCTCCCCCCATCCTTCGACTTTGACGGCATACCCTAACCCCGTAAAGGTGCTACACCTTCACATTTGTTTCGCTAAAATGACCGGAAAGGATGAGTGAACGATTACCTTTTTACGAATTCTTTTAGCATTTTAGCGCACCGGAGCGAAGTTCACTAGGGGGGTGCCCCCCCCCCCCCCTTAGTACGACGAGGGTTAAAGGTAAAAACCAAAGTACCGTATGGTCATGCAATTTGGCACCTTATCTTACCTTATATCTTAATTTAAGGTTCCATTTTAAATATAATGATCCAGGTTTATTCCAACAATGTTTATACAGAATCTGTTTTGCTTGATGTCACTGGTCACGTATGCATGTTGAGAAAAACACCAGATCCAACAAAGAACGGTATGTTGAGGTGGTCCCTTGCTTACGACGACATATGTTTGTGTCAGGTAGTCATGGCAGTTATTGACAAACGTTATCAACCTTGTAAAGCGAAATCGGGATCAGATACCAAGCAAATACATGTATATCATAGATTCCCCAGGACCACTCATTCGACCTTCAAACTGGAATCCAGATGCTTTGGGCGCACTTTTGAATCGTTCTAGCTACTGTGGTAAGTGTTTTTATTCATTACATTTTCAGGAGATTTAAAGTTTTAAATAAAAGAACTTGTCGTTATTGAACCGAAATGCCCTCAAAGTGTCTTGCAATTCCTGAAATTAAGAGTTTTGCAAAAAAAATCGGGGATTTCGATTTTGATAAGCATGGAGGTTATGGAGAATATCGACATTTGTTCGCGTTCTTCGTTAAATTTCTGATTTTTCGGCTTGTGAAATTGGTGGTTTGGCCAGTCGTCTGTTTAAAATTAACATTATGATGAGCAATCTGACCTTATCTACTCATAATAATATCGGGAATCCTGATTTTGCCTAATATAGCTTCAACATGTTAAAAAAGTCCATGTTCCAAGTTAAGGTCTTTAAAAAAACAATTCCGATATTTTCTACTATCTAATAATCTTAGTTTCAGTTGTTACTCGATTTTATTGACATTAGTTAAACTGGACTAGATTGTTATGTGAACACTTTTAAAAGTACCTTTTGTGGACTGGCGGACGATTTTGGGACTAGCGGGGGACATTAATTACTTTTCGGACTACAGTCATAGAAAAAGCACTTAGAAAGTTTAGTCCAGTTGAATACCAATTAGGTTCTGTAAAAAAAACCTTAAACATTCAAATATCTTCTGTTCTACAAAGAGCATCGGGAAGGGTGCTTTCGTTTTTTTTTAAATCAAGGAGTCTTAGAGCTTGAAGGTTTCCAAAGAACACCATTCTTGGCCATCAAGACGCATATTTATGTTCCATAAAGAACAATTAACAAATCTTATGGGGTTCTTTGTAGAACTCCAAAAAGGTTCTCAGCCAACCTTATACTAAAAGGACCATGATAAAAACTATTCAAAGCAAGCTTTTAAGTTGAATATATTTGCATAAAAAAAAGGTTAAAATGAAAATACGTGAGCACACGCAAAAAGGTTCCTAGGACCTATTGAAAATTATGAATGGGCCTATATCCCTAACATCTCTTATGCCGTTTTTGCCACTTTTCATTAATGGACCAAAACATTAAGGGCAGCCCCTGCCCTTGTTTTTCAGGGGAGAATTGCCCTAGATTAAACAAGAAAAATAACGCCACCTCCCATTTTTGCGGTGATCGTCAGGTTGGTAGTCATTTTCCGAAATGGGCCGGTAGGGATATAAAGCCCTTAGAGTGCTTGCTACATTCGTGGGGAAAAAAGGGTTGTTACTTCTTTTCTAGCGATCCATTTTTTTCAGACTAGAGAACTTTGGACAAAGTGGGCTGAAACAACGATGTAACCACGGGGAGAGCGTGGCCCACTGGTTAGATATTCGACTTTGGCAGAACAGTCCCCCTGGTTAAAACCCCGGTAGGGCCACAAGCTGGGATTTAATTCGAGGTACTAAGTTCGGATTTTAATTTGTTAAGAACTATTAAGCTAAAATCTAGGAATTCCACTCTCCCCGTTGTTCTTTTGGACTTGGGCAAAGAACCACGAGAATATCCGTCGAGGAGGGGTCCATGTCAGAGAGTCATACCTATAATGTATATCACAGTCAGTTTCGAGAAGAGTAGGGTGGTAACCCCTGACTGTCCCAAGCCGTTATGGTCAGTTTCGAGGGAAACCCTAATTAGAGTGGTTAACCACTGATTGGTCTTCTAGAATTGTAAAGTTAACCACTTGTTGTTGGTCCTCTAAATGTAATAACTAAATAAAGAAAAACACACCGTCAGTAACACTCTTGATAGTTTTTCTCTTGAAAATTTTTGCCTCATCGTGATTTTTTTGTCCATGGGGGATGATTCTTTTAAACATGCACAAAATAACATTCATAGGTTTCTGTATTTTAGGAACAGAGGTGTAACATCTGGCTCTACAACTCTGGAAATTACCAGTGATATGAATGGTAGTTACCAAATGAGAAAGTTACCACGACGAAGTTACAGTGAGAAAGTTAACCACTATGGAATTCACCAGTGAAAAAGTTACCAATGACGGAATTACCAGTGAGAAAGTTACACTGAGGAAGTACAAGTGAGCGAGGTTATCACTGGAGGAAGTTACAAGTGAGAAATTACTACTGAGAAAGTTACCACTGAGAAAGTCCCACGAAGAAGCTACCAATGAGGAAAGTACAACTGAAAAGGTACCAGTGGTTAGTGTACGCGTGTTTTAGAGGAAAATAAAGCAACACAATACGTAAATTTATGAGTCCATAAACTTGGGTTGGTTGTTGTATGTGAATGTCGGCCTTCAGCAATGCCTAATTCCTAAGTTTAATTTCAACTGGATTCAGTCATCATTATCATCTATATCAGCCCTGTACTCGAGTGCTTTAGCACCCTTCTTATGACACTGTGCTGATTGAAGGCTTTTCGGAATATTTGTGTGGGTTGTTGTGTGATTTTTTAAAAACTAGTTTGCGTGATATATATTTGTGATGACAATGCTATTGCATCGATGGAGTTATACCGTGAAGTCATTTGAAAGAGACACCGGCACATTTGAAAAATAGTGCCCCTCAAGATTTTTCAAAATCATATTTTTGCATGGTGTAAAGCTTTTATATACAAAAAGCCTCACCGAAATGATTAAGACCAGATCAGCTTCCTTATGGGTTAAACAGAACGATTTTGTAATTTACGCGACGTTTAATTCAGCAGACGTCGAAAATGCATTTAACACAAGAAAACAAGGCCCGCCGTATGCATGTTTCCACGCTATGTACACTGTTTGACAGGTCTGTGAGCTTTGTGGGTTTTAATATCAATGAGTAACGAGTCAAAAATATTTCAGTAATATACACATTTGTTGATTAAAGTTATGGAAAACGTAAAAGATGGCATACAAATACCTGGATGTCTTTCTCCTATATCAATGTTTTGGGGTATGGTATTTTTATGTGTAAATATATCTTGTTCTTCCAATGGCCTAGACTATCATTTGAGAGAAATTGAAGCAAATTTCATATTTTGTGAAAATGTGCCCGGGCCGCTTTGAAGGCGCGTGTGCGTCTGCAAACAAGTGGGATAATACAGTCATTGGCATTATTTTATGTTACGGTGGGGCGTTCTCATTGCGGTTCAAGTGTTTGGTTGATAGAAAATGTTTTTCATTCCGCAAGATGAGTAGAAACATTCCCCTCTTACGCTGACAAGGGCTGAATGTATTCGGCGCGGGCGCGGGCGCGGCGCAGGCATAAAAATGAGGGATTCTCAGGATTATATGGTAGGCCGTTGCGTGATAAAAACCATATTGATATGGGGATTGCCTGGAACCCAAATCGGCCATTTCTTTCTGTCCAAACTGGTCAAAATAAATTTGGAAAAAATTTTTAAAAAAACAAAAGTGGACACTTTGGAAGGTCCTCCCGGAAGGTCGTGGGGGGGGGGGGGGTAGAACGTGGCAACCTATTATGAGCAACAGATCTACATCAACCCTCCGGCTACCCGAGTGCTAGTTTTTCTCTTCAAAGACGTAACGGTTTGGATGGCGCTCTTACGTATATGAAAACGGTCCACAGGCTTGAATAAAGGCTAGCCCTGGTCAAGAATATTAAATCTACATGACCGTTATTGGAAATTGCACTGTTTGCAGGCGAGGTTAATCCACTAACCTCGACGGATTTTGACCGTCCAATATTTTTTCTTAAATTATCATGATATATTACTTTTGACGAAGGTTTAAGAGCTGATTTTGTAAAGTCACTGAGACAGAGACTGCAATAATAATGCAACTTAGCAGTTCCCAATTACCGTTTTGAAAACCCCCACGCCCAAATTGCGCTATTCGTGTCTCCCCCTCCCCCCTTTGGCGGAAGGTTTTTGGATGGTTCCATGTGTTTTTGGCTTCTGTCTCTTTTGGTGTTTCAGTGGTTGATGACCATGCGGAACCCAATTGAACCATTTCTGTTTCGAAACGGTCAAAATAATTATAACAAAAAGAAAAGTGGACACGTTTGGAAGTTTTCCTGGAAGCTTTTGATGTTCCCGGTGTTTTTGGCTACTTTGTGTTTCAATGTTTTGATGATCATTGACTGGCCCTCGATGCAACTACTCTACTCTTTCAAAAATGGTCCAAAATGATGATTTTAAAGAAAAGTGGAACTTTGGATGGTTCCAGATGGTTCTGAATGGTTACCAGTTTGCTCGGTTCTTTGTGTATCAATGGTGTTTTGAAACATTGCCCGGAACCAAATCGGCCATTTGTTTTGGTCTAAAAACAAAACAAAACCAAACGTGGACACTAGGGATGGTTTCGTGAAAAGTTTTGGAGGGTGCAATGTGTTTTCGGACTCCTTGGTTTCAATGGTTGATTACCATTACCTGGAACCCAAAATGGCATTTCTGTGCCAGAATGTCAAAATAATGATTTTTAACAAAAAGTGGACCACTTTGGAAGTTTACAGGGATGGTTTTGGATGGGTTCCGGTATTTGTGGCCTGCTCTGTGTTCAATGGTTGATGAGCATTGCCTGGCCCTAGACTCAAACTATTTATGTGCAAATGGTTTGAAATAATATTTTTTTTTTAAGAAAAGTGGACTTTGGATGACTCAGATGGTTTCTGGATGGTTCCCAGTTTACTCGGTCCCTTTGTGATTGTTGATCATTGTCATTTTGTTCTAAAATTGACAAATAATGATTTTTTTTAACACAAAAGTGGACCACTTCGAGAGTTTCTCAGAGGAAGGTTTTCTTTTTGGATGGTTCCATGTGTTTTCGGAACCTTTTATTTCAATGGTTGATGATATTGTTGGAACCAAAATTGGCCATTTCTGTCCAGAATTGTCAAAATAATGACTTTTTAACAAAAGTGGACCACTTTGGAAGTTTCCCGGAAGGTTTGGATGGGTTCCGGTATTTTTGGCCTGCTTTGTGTTTCAATGGTTGATGAGCATTGCCTGGCCCTCGACTCAACTATTATGCTTCAAAATGGTTGAAATAATGATTTTAAAGAAAAGTGGACTTTGGATGACTCCAGATGGTTTCTGTGGTTCCCAGTTTACTCGGTCCCTTTGTGATTGTTGATCATTGTCATTTTGTCTAAAAGTGACAAATAATGATTTTTTTTAAAACAAAAGTGGACACTTCGAGAGGTTTCTAGGAAGGTTTTTGGATGGTTCCATGTGTTTTCGGCTCCTTTGTATTTCAATGGTTGATGATATTGTCTGGAACCCAAATTGGCCCTTTCTATCTAGAATGGTCAAAATAATGATTTTTTGACAAAAGTGGACACTTTAGAAGTTTCCGGAAGGTTTGGATGGGTCCCGGTATTTTTGGCCTGCTTTGTGTTTCAATGGTTGATGAGCATTGCCTGGACCTCGATTCAACTATTATGCTTCAAAATGGTCAAAATAATGATTTTAAAGAAAAGTGGACACTTTGGATGGTTTCTTGGAAGGTTTTTGGATGGTTCCATGTGTTTTCGGCTCCTTTGTATTTCAATGGTTGATGATATTGCTTGGAACCCAGAATGGTCAAAGTAATGATTGCTTAGAAGTTTCCCGGAAGGTTTTTGGATGGGTCCCGGTATTTTTGGCCTGTTTTATGTTTTCAATGGTTGATGAGCATTGCCTGGCCCTCGTTTCAACTAAAATGCTTCAAAATGGTCAAAATAATGATTTTAAAGAAAAGTGGACACTTTGGATGGTTCCAGATGGTCCCATTTTTTTGGTCTAAAATGGACAAAATAATGTGTTTTAACAAAAGTGGACACTTCGGGAGGTTCTTGGAAGGTTTTTGGATGGGTCCCGGTATTTTTGGCCTGCTTTGTGTTTCAATGGTTGATGAGCATTGCCTGGACCTCGATTCAACTATTATGCTTCAAAATGGTCAAAATAAGAGGGTCAAAATAATTATTTTTTAACAAAAGTGGACACTTCGGGAGGTTCTTGGAAGGTTTTTGGATGGTTCCCGGTCATGGTTGTTTGTGACTTGGTTCGTGTTTCAAAGGTTGATGAGCATTGCCTGGCCCTCGACTCAACTATTATGCTTCAAAATGGTCAAAATAAGAGGGTCAAAATAATTATTTTTTAACAAAAGTGGACTCTTTGGAAGTTCGCGGTAATTTTGGCCTGCTTTGTGTTTCAATGGTTGATGACCATAAAGGTTAAGTATTTTACTGATACTGCCCAGTTTTCTGTAAAAAAAAATACACCAGATAGCCTAATCCTTATATCTCTTTGAGGTTAACGCCGGAAGTTTAAAATCCCCACTGACCTCTATTCATGGATAGCGGGGGGGGGGGTGGTTGGTACATTTGTGACCCCACTTTTTCTGCACCCAGTTTTGCTCAGAATTCAGCAGCCTTTACGGAAATAAAGTACAGTATCACGTGTACTTTATTCCGTCAAGTCTGCTGAATTTCTGAGCAAAACTGGGTGCAGAAAGAAAAAAGTGGGTGCACATAAGTGGGGTTGTTACACCGTGTTATGTAATAATTTTCGTGTAATGTAATAACCGACGCGTAATGTAATAAAAATTTTCGTGTAATGTAATAAAAATTTTCGTGTAATGTAATAAAAAAAAATTGACGCGTAATGTAATAAAAAAAAATTGACGCGTAATGTAATAAAAATTTTCGTGTAATGTAATAAAAAAATTGACGCGTAATGTATAAAAATTAACGCGTTATGTAATAACATGGCATTTTTGTATGTATTAGTTTGACTTAGCAGACCTAGTGACTCCTGAGATGTTTGCGATTTTCTGTGTGTGTGTGTGTGTGTGTGTATGAGGGTCTTGTGTGTGAGGTTGTGTGTGTGTGCGCGCGTGTGTGTCCGTCGGTCTTGGGCTCGCATGTGTGTGCGTCCGTCGGTTCGTCCGTTTGTCTGTCCGTCAGTATTGATTCGAATTATTCTTGACCTTAATTTGGTGGATGTCATTGGCTCTGTGTAACTTAGGTCCATTTTTGGTTTACTAAGGAATCACCGCCCCTGAGTCCGTTGGGGTGCCTTCATCCTTATCAACCTTATCAACCTTAGATTTTTAGAATGTTAACTAAGGGATGGCTGTGTCTGCGTGACCCCCTCCCCCCACGGCCCCACCCCTGGTGTTTAGGGATGGGAAAGGGACAACGGGTACAAATAACTAGCCCGCATCGCATTGGCTTAAAACTGGCTAAAGTGTCTTTCCCCCAGTCTTTGCCTTGGCTTAGCTAAGGTTCTGAAACATATTGTACGATGTCTTAACCTATCTTATAAATATTAACTGTCCAGTGGTGTTTCCTTGGTCTGCAATGGTTGGGGGAGGGCAGGCCTCCCATATTACCCCGGGTATTGTGGTTAGGGCTTAGCTGTGACGTACCAACCGGTGGGGTGGGGGAGGCAGGTGGAAAGTTGCTCGAAATAGGGAAAATAACCAGGGGCGCGAGCCCTCTGCTCAGAAGATGAGCCCCCCCCCCCCCCCCCCCCCCGCCAGCCACCAATTGAACTGACCGTTTGTACAGTGTCTATGGAGAAGGACCCAAATTCACCCCCTCAGAAAAATGCCTCGGCACCCCTTCTGCCCCCCCCCCCCCCATTTTAAAAAGTTCTGCGTTTGACCAAGGGTTTGCTATTCAGAATATGCAACAAAGTCGGCTATTCCGAGTATTAAGCAAGGTCCACTAGTCCGAATATGGAAAGGCCCACTGTACCCAAAGTGCAAAAGGTCTGCAAAGGACCTACTATAATTTTCGGAATCGAGGACCTTATTTAATTTTAGGACTATAGCGGGTCCTCTTTAATTTTCGGATAAACATTGCGCGTAATATAATAAAATATTATTACATTACGAGTTACTGAGAAGATTCCAATGGAATATTACCTGAGGATTTATAAGTGTGACTTTGCATGCTGTCATTTTGGTGTCTTCGCTGTGAGGGCATATCTTTGTTGAACTGCACCGCTTCTGTCAACTTGGGATATTTGTGGACTCTGATAAGGATATATTTAATTATTGTGTTTTTTTAACATTTGCACAGTTGTAGTTGTTTTGGACATACCAAAATTTCTTGAACCAGACATTAAAAATAAGTCCAAGCAGACACTAAGTGCACAAGGCTCATTGTGTTTGTGTGACAAGTATTCTTGACCTTGACGTCTACGAGGAAATCAGAACATACCACAGGTCAACTTACGTTACCGGTACGATATATATGGTGGAAAGTTTCATGGGGTTAGACTAGCAGATTCATGGTCCCATGCCCCCCCTGACAACTAAATTCTACCTGATATAGGAAATGTACCTCGTCTTTAAAGAATTTTGATGTAACCAAAATCAAATGTTGGGCCAATTGGACTGTTGGGAGGCATCGTGGATCTAAGAGACAGTATATAAAATGCGGTCGATTTAGATGAAAGGTAATTTTTCAATGATTCGTCTCATATAGAAATCAGAGATGTTTACCGAGATGTGGGTGAAATTGAAATGTACCGTGGAGAACCATAAAATTCCAAATATGTACCATATTAGCGCTTTGAAACCTGGGCAAAATTAAATTATTGGATGTTGTTATACGTTCAAAACTTCAGGGTTATCTCTGGAAAAGTTAGGGGCAAATCATTGTTTTGTGTTCGAAATTTTTTTCACGCAAGCAGCGTTTCACCGCCGGCTTTAAAACGTTTGAGTTTTAAATCTACTCTAGGCGGACCAATAAAATACATTTTAGCACGGAAGTGTATTACCATTTTTTGGAATTGTGTTGTATGTTTGGTGGGGCAGTAGCTTAAACATGTGCTTGCATAGGTTTATATACTATGGAAAGGCGCTACGTTTGCATGATGAATTGCTTCTTTTCAGCACATTTAAGGGTTAATTATTGTTGTCGGATTATATTAATTTTTTTCATGCATATTACTGTACATAAGCAGAAAAATATTTCTGGCCAGAAGGGTTTGTTAATTTTATATATTTAAAAGCCTACCCCATTGGTGCCGGGAAGGGGGGGGTAGGGACCCAAGAATAAGTTTTCTAATTTTAGTAATTTTATCAAAAAGAAGAGGCCATTAGTAAGTTAGGCAATTACAAATTACAATGCTTCCAACAACTTTGAACGAGTGAGAACACATCAAAACAGAATTTGGGTGTAGCATATAACCCCTGGCACTTAGGTGTTATGACAAAATCCACCCTGAGTGTTTTAACATCACGCATGCAGGAAGAAGCACACACTCCCACCCTTGACGTCGGTTACAACTTCCTAAGTTGTTCTTTAAAAAGAGCTGCTCTTAATAACCTACCAGAGTAGGAGGCGATGCGAGGCCAGGGAGAATAACTCCAGACCAATAATGCGTTCATGAACTGGGACACCAAAGACGAAAAAAAAACCCACCGATAGTCATGCCAGCCACGTGGATACTCTAGGCTTACATGAGGGGGGGGGGGTCTCTGTGACACAGTATAGGCTTATGAGGTTTTTTGTTTCTTTTCATTGTATCAAATAAGTACAATCCCATCATGGCGTACTGTGATGGCACGAGTTGAAGAGTATGAAAAAAAAACGGATATAGTGTGGAAAATTGATTTTTCGCATTTTACGGGACTCAAAATAGCATTATTAATTGCAATTAACTGAGTATATAACAACTAGTAATTTCCCATCAAGTGCAGAAAAAAATTGGTATTGAAATCGGATATTCCTAACTTTTGGGAACAAATAGATTTTCCCTTACATGGTGTCTATGGAAAATTGACAGTGTTGCGACACGATGATTATGTCATTTTGACGTTATGTTACTTGCATGGTGTACTCATTTTCTAAAGAGGAGGGGGGGACCATAGCTACCATTGGTTCAAAATCAAGTGCCTGTGATATTCCTGTATGTATAGGCATGCTGATTACTTCTCTCCCGAAAGGAGGGTTGCCACCCCCTATCCATTACTTGGGTCATCCTGTACCTTACCTATATAACACCGGTGGAGGTTAGTTTTTGAATTAATAAAGGAGCGTAAAATGCCAATTGACAATATGCATATGGGTACCGAAAGGGGGGTTTAGCTAAGGTGGAAATGGATATTTAGATAAAGCTGAGAGGGGTCCATGTGGAACCCGGCATTTGTTTTCGGGGCAAATTATTTTAACCAAAATTTTATGCAGTGCCTAAATATCAGTTGCGCATATTTTGGTTGAACAAAAAAATCGGCCATGGGCGTTTTATGCTAATTAGCATAAAATAAGCCACTATATGTTATATTTCACAATTGTTGTGCCCTAAATGTTAAAATTTGTAATTCAGCAAGGTAAATGTATTTATGTTGTCCTATGTTGATGCCATGTTTTCCATTTTTTCGGTGGGGGAAATTGTACGCGTTATAAATTGGTGGCAGTTTTTGGACGGCCATTTTGAATCGGTACAACGAATTTATTTTTTCAATTAGTTGTATGGCTGTGTGTATGTACCCCACCCTTATTGTTAAGCTAGTTTTAGACATTTTTGATTAAAAAGTCCACCTGCCCAAGTTGTTTTCAGAGGGGGCCGAAGGGTACACATGACCCCACTTCCCACCCCATACACCAACGGGAGTGCACAAGACCTATCGTCACGAATCTTCCCAACAGGCAATCGATCAAAAGTCACATGTCGAGATATCGCGATTGAAGTTTTCGAGAATTATTAACTTGCATATCTAAAATTTGACATTTAAGAAATGATTTTTATGTGGACATTTTGGACAATTGAAACGTTCTTCATTTAAGCCGCTTTGGATTCAGTATCCTTTGGGTTTTCCTGTCAAATTTAATTTCAAAGTGATTGGTCTGTTTGCAAAAACTAAAAAACGGTCCTCTGTTTCTATGTCAAAGGAGACGAATGCACATTAGCCTGTTTGGCGTACTCAAACAAAGAGTCGATCGATCGCTTCAGACTGTGGATTCAACTATTGAACATACTTTTGGCCTCGGAGGGCGCTAGAATTACTAAGCTTTTGTACGGTTCTAAGGTGTCATTGGTTCTCTTACAGGCAAATAATGTGCCAGTGAAGATAGAAAAGAGGAATGATGAGGTTCGACAATTTTTATTTTGTATTAGAATTGATTTAATCAAATATTCATAATAATACGCAATGTAAAATATAATACATCAATTAATAATCCAGCTATAATATACAAGTTTAATTTGATCGGAAACCTTAAAAGATGGATTTTACGGGTTTTCGCGTTGGAAGAATTGCTGCCAGAATTTTCTTGTAAAATTTATAGCATTTTTTCTGGTAACTTTAATGAGCTTAACGTAATAATGTGAAAAATTTCATTAATACTGATGTACATAATTTTGATCTCGAAAACTCGAAATAAAAGCTTCCATTTTGTAGTCCGTTTTAATACGCCTGGTAAATTGGACCTAAAATTTACAAGTATTTGTGTATTTTTCCAAATTGTAGCATCGGCCCACTGTGTAAGTACACGAAGGACATCCAAAGCGTATGTCTGGCGTTTGAAACCCTGGGTTTTGTGGAATTATTGGACATAATTTTTAACCCTTTTTTTTTTCATAAAACGTTAAGTGAATAAGTTGTGATTATATCTGTTATGCTTGAAGGTGTATATTTTTTTTTTTGAACTTTTTGTAGAGTAAAAGGAATCAAAGATCACTAGTTTTATCTCAGAGAAAGTTCGTTATCCTTACTATAAGTCCCAGTTATATTTGTATCTAATGTACGAGGCGTTCGGACGAAAATCAGTTTAAAATATTCTAATGAATCGAACAACAGCCAACACGTTTTATATGAATACTGTTATTTTTTCCTACATTAAAACTAAAAACAACTTTTTATTTTTTGCTTTTTTTAATTTTGTTATTTTTATAGTTATTAATTTTCATTATAGTGTTTCCCACTGTCCACTGAACATAATACAATTCATTTATGCTTACTACTACTTTCAAGTACGAAAACCATAGGAAGAGTATACTGGCAATTAGTGCAATGATGTATCTAAAACTCGTAAAATAAACGACTTCGGAGTGTATATCAGAAAAATTTGAAATGAAATTGATATTCCCAGGATAATTAATTTAATTTTTGTCATCAACAGATCATTTGCGTATATGTTGCACCTTTGTAGTCATAGCACTCTTAGAGTAGTTTCTCTTATACTTCTGGTTGTTTGAAAACTTTTATATGAGTAAAAAAAACTAACCAATTTTGGAGGTAAAGATGGCATTTTTGCCGACAGACTCTGACTTTTGATTTCATTCAAATTGCCATATTTCTGATTTATCAAAGGGGTATTTATTGAAAATGCAGAATGAGAATCTTTCTCATTTTAAACATCTTTCGTATTGGAATTGAAGAAAATAATTTCCTTATCTACTCAATAAGCGTAATCGTGGTTTGCATTCAATGTATTGAATAATGTATGAGAATGTTTTAAGTGACGCCCATTATCATGTATTTTAATTGATATTGCTGAAAATGTGAATGATAATTTGTCTATATGTACTCAAAACCAAGTACGTTATTGCGCTTATTTATAACACATATAAATTATCAAGTTAGTGAAATTATCAATGAATAAGTTGCTGTAACCGCAAAATAATATCGTGGTATGTGGGAAAAATATAGGAACACAGAGGAAAAGAAAAAGTTTTGATGTTCTTGTTTTACATGCATTATTACTTAAACCCTCGTCTGGCCGGAGGGGGGTTGTTAGCACCCCCTTCATGTTTTCCCGGCTAGCCAAAGCCCCCTTTTTGGTGCCATATTATTTGATGTAATTGTCAATTTACATATTCGCCCTTTTTATCCAAAACAAACATCCACGGGGTATAGGAAAGATAAAGGTGATTCCAAAGAAAGGTTAGGAAATCACACATTTTCATGATGGGAAAAGACTAGTTTTTAAATAATGAAGTATTTTAGTGCTATATAAGGTTGTTGGGGTCGCTAAAATTGTCGAAATATCAATTCCCCATTCCACCCTATATTCATTATTCGCACTTTCCTCAACATAGACTTCATAGTGACGTCATAACGGGGATGTTAGTACTTATTTTGGTACAAATGGGACTAAGAACCGCTCCGCTATCCTTTGGTACCAATTTACAGGAATCGGATGTTCATGAACGGAAATCACAGTGATTGGGATCCACCCCACCCCCTCGCGAGTTTTGTGAAAAAAATGGCTCGAGAGTAGACGAGGGTTAATTTGGCTGTTAATTAATCATCTACGTACTTTTAAACAGGTAAGCCTATTTACGGTAGTAACTAAAGATCAAACCTGGACCTCTGATTGAAAACCCAAATACCTAATAACCACGATACCGATGCTACCATAGGGAATATATAAATCATTGATTTTATGTATATACATTATTTTCCTTCAAATTAATATATAAATTAAAATGGACAAATATTCATACCAAAAACGTGAAGGTTTCACCGAGTTTTTGAACTATCTATAAAAAATCAAAGGAGAATAGGTTCTACATTTAGTGTTTGTTTATGTCCTTTTTGGGGGTACATTATCTGTTGTTATAACTTTTAATTACCAACTTAGTCTGATTTGAATCTTTTCCTTTCTTAGCAACTTCAACACTTCAACTAATTGAAGCAACAGGTGTAAACGGAGTAAATGTTTACTGATTTTTGCACAATTTTACGTAACTTAATACAGTATTTTGTGTATCACTTCTCAAATGCAAATAAGGGTATTGTGAATTATTCTCATTAAACGTATGTTGGCATCATTACAAAATAAAAGATCCTTAACTATTATGTCTCAAAACAATAAAAATAATAATAACATAAAACCCACTGGTCGCGTCAAGACTTATAAACGTAAGGCTCCTTTTTGCCTTGCTCATCGCCCGGATCGTCGTAGACCGTCAAGACATCTTACCATCTACATCTGTTAAAGAACACATGCAGCCTAAATGCATATTTTTGTTTATAACCAATACTAACATGCATCTTGTATTTACGAAATAAAACGTGCGCTTCCCAGTATACAAAAAAGGATCAGAAAAAGACAAGATTGACCGTAATTAAAAATATGTTCAAAGACTTTTTGTCCAATTTGCGAGGCCTATTACGACTAAATTTATCCGAGAGGCTCGTTATTTGAACTTTGAATTATATCAACATGGTTTACCATATTATGGATTCTCAAGTATAAGTTATTTACAGGAAAAAAAATATGGAAATCTTATGAAAATACTGGGAGCAATTCTGCCAACAAAATCCATAAACCACGGCTTTATTTATAGTTTTCCATTTCAAATTCACTTTTTATTTTACAGTTAAATGCATATGTTTTACCAAAATTAACTGAATTTTACAGTAAATGACAACGCCCTAAAATTTTGGTTGACATTTTTGTGGATAGGTCTTTACTTCTAATAAGTTAGAAGGTTCGTCAGGTTTTTTTTTATTCTATACACATTCACAATCTCGTAATAACTCGCCAAATAGCCAAATATATATTTTTCAGTGTTTGGATTGAAATCAGTTTTTTTTTTACCGTTATACATGTTAATTTTCACAGTGAGATTCGGCAGAATTGCTTGTCAGTAAAATACTGGAAAAATTTATAATATTGTTGAGTGTGGCAAAACTCGTCTCAGATTACAGCTACACACGTACTAATATAAACTTCGACAGACTTCTATACCCCCCCCCCCCCCCCCGTGTGATCAAGCGATGAGATGGAATCTCGCAGTCCTGATCGATAACTCACTTAATAAGCAGCCGGCGGTTGGTTTTCAGATACAGCAAACAGACGATGCAGATGGTCTGTGTTTTTTGGACGGACTTCCATTTGGCGTTGGGTATGATTCCCCAAAGTGAAAATCTATTATATCTAAAATTGGAATGTATTTTTGCTCAATATTTGGTATATGAAACGAGCTTGTGATATAGTATCATAATATGCACAAAAAGCCATGTCGCTCTAAAAGGGTCGATTGGGCTGTTGGAAGGACTCATGACGATATTACACTAAGGGTACATAGTTCAATAAAACCAATGTAGGCCCTACCGGGGTGCGGTGGAATATAAATTATCCGGAAAGTGCCTGATATTTCAGGGATTTTCGTGGCGCACGTGAGTTACACCCCTTGGATACGCAGGTGGGTTGAATAGAAATTTTAATTTCCTTGAAAATTATGTGAAATTCGAAAGTATTATTGTCATGTTATTACATAACGCGTTAATTTTTATACATTACGCGTCAATTTTTTTTATTACATTACACGAAAATTTTTTAACAAACGTCAATGTTTTTTATTACAACGCGTCAGTTTTATTACAGTACGCGTGTTATACATAAACACGTCAAAATTTATTACATTACGCGTCGGTTATACATTACCCGAAATTTATTACATAACACGGTTTTTGGAACAGGGGTCACAAAATGTACCAACCCGATAGCGGGCTTCGCACATATATTATCGAAAAATTATGGCAACAGCTCATGTGCTCCATGGGCCCTCCTGGGTTAAACCTCCTGACCCCCCCCCCCCCCGGGTGCGTCTGGGGCCACTGCCATGACCCCCTGCCCACTTGGACACTTCCCGCGTCCCCCGGGCATTCCGAGTGTCCCCGGGCTCTTGGGCCTGCCCCTGCCCCTAGGCCCCCTGCATTCTGGCCACCTGCCCCTCGGGCGCATCCCGACACGTCAACCTCCCCTCCCCTTTCGCTCCCTTCCCCATTCCTTTCCACAGGGGGTGGTACTCATATATATGAAAGTGATGGGGATATGCGGATTGTACTTCCAAAGTAGGGGGCATTCGCTGAGAAACTTAAAGGAAAAAGGAGGTCTTTGGTGAGGAGGATAGCAAAACTGTGGTCAAATCAATGAGCCTCTCACTTTTGTGAAAAAATGGGGTCATTCAAACCCAGTTTATATTATTTTAACATAAAAAAGAGGGGCTTTCTGTGATGAGCAAAATAGAAATAAGGGTGTTCTGTGACATTTGATTAAAAATGGGAGCGTCAACTGGGAAAAAGGAAAAAAGGGGTTTCTCTTTCAGTAACAGGTTAAAAAGGGGTCTTTCGGTGACTAAGGTTTTTTTTGAAAAGGGGGGTCAATAGTGTTGCACATCCCTGTCACATATTTTTAGGGAGTAATCACCAGCCCCGGGGGGGGGTGGCAATCGCCTAGTCAAAAAAGTCGCTAGTCCGAAACGTCGCTAGTCTGAATATGGAAATAACGTCACTGGTCCGACAAGTCGTCAGTCCGAATCTTGAAAACACTCGCTAGTCCGACATTATATTGGACTGTTGACGTGTTTTCGTTCGGACTAGCGCAGTGGTAAGATTGTAGTGAC
>JAMKCH010002206.1:0-45173 GCA_023653785.1 Ophioderma brevispina | reverse complement strand
TTTCAATTATACTATATCTCAATTCGTTGAGTGAATTCGAATAAGTCGTAATTTTGTATTACGACTGTTTGAGTGTAAACGAAAGTCGTAATCGCTTTCATTTTACCACCATGACACCTGACCCGGGTACACACTTGCCGCTTTTCACCACGCAACGGCTAACACGCCACTTTGCAAACCATTTCATTTAAAACTTGGCTGGTGCTGATCGACGAACTATCGACCTAGCAATACTCGCATTGTATTTTCAAATGTACAATTCGGATTAGCATAATGCTCATTAGCTTCCAGCAACATCTATAATAAGCTTTATTTGTCAAGTAATTAACCTATCAGTATACCACTTCACTTTGACAAGCATTATTTGATTTCACCTGTCAGTCAAGTTGCATCTGTTGGAGTGGGAGATAGTTTCAAATCCCTAGTTACCAAACTGTTACAGTTAGTTACAAACGGTTACAGTGTAACCGATATGAGAGATCAATCAAGGTTGGTTTGCACATAACCAAATGGTTGGTTACCACAAACATTACACACTGTAACCATCTGCAACCATTTGTACGACGGTACTCCAATGTAACCATGTGTACCAAATGGGCCTATGTAACGGTTTCTATTCTCCTAGGTTTAGGCACAATAATATTTATATATTCCCAACAAATTGAATATGTGCTACATAAATTTCCAGTTAGATCCCAAAATACGCAAAGCATTTTTATTATAGCTCATCGTCACACGCCATATATCTAGAAATTGTTGGAGCTCTGTTAACCATACTACTCGATTTTTTTATAAACTTATTCAAATCCGAGGAGCATGATAAGGAGCTCGATTTTCAATTTCCAAGCCTTAAAAACATACATTACAAAGAAGCAAGGACTCAAAAATAACACTCCTGACAGTTTAGAAGGAGCTCTTCGTTCGAGGAGCTCCGGAGCTATTGCTCTCAAAAATGAAAGGCCTGCAGTCATACTTGTAAACAAAATCACGTCTGTGTGTATCTCTGTATCCAGCCATCCACCACTGACCCACCACTATCATCCCACCTCATGCAGATACGGTGGGTTCAGACTTATTGCACTGTTGGCAATGCTTCTATCATGCTTTTCATGCATGCACATTTTAATGCAATCTTGCATACAACATGTTCAAAAGGGCTAGTGTCAGCCAACATCCTGCCGATGAGTATGAACCCACTTTAATATTTCTCCGACACCCTCTCATACTCGATTCACTCACCCACTCTCAAAACTCCCCCATCCACCCACCTAGCAAATTAATGCAATTTATAAAATGTCAAGTGTTTTATGTGGGTACTTTGCAGGTCGAAGTCATGCGCGAAAATCATCCAAACGAGGTAGATTACATCCTCGGCGAAGGAGACTACTTTGATAGCAATCATCTGCTGTACGATCTGCCACGCAACAGGACAGTCAGGGCCGTTACCCACGTTGATGCCCTCACTCACCTGTCCCTGGAAGACCTCAACAACACCTCGGTTCACTTCCCTGAAGCATGCAGAAGATACGATCCAAGAAAATGGGGTGCGGCTTTTTGGCAGCTAGAACAAATGGCTGTATTGAAAGGACTTATATGGTTTTGGGGAGGGGATAATATGTGAATAATTGTTCTCTTTTCACATTTTAGGGTTGCATCCCCTAATCATTTAAATATTGTTTTGAAATTTTGTCAATTCCAAATAGGTGCGCCCCACATTTAGCCTTGCCAGTTCATTTTTTTTAAACCCAAGGGGTTCGACATCGCTGTCCAACTACTTCCATTGGTTAAAGCAACGCAGTTGTGTGTTATTGGTTTGAAAACATCTGAACAAAACAATTTTGTGTTATGTGAAAAAAGAAATGGTTTCGTATTGTAAATTGCCATTTACTGTGGGCATTCACACGCAAACTGAACCATTATTGACACACTAAATGATCAGTGACGTGATCCTGTGGAATATTTGTATTACCTGGGCTATGGATGTCAATGTTTTTCCCATGATGCATTGGGAAAACATCGCCTCTCCGAGGCATTCGTTGGCGGCACACCATTTGCGAATTGTGAGATTTGATTTTTAAATTACACAGCAAGCAGAACGAACTATACGATAGTAATGGAGAAAGGTGAATTTCATTACAATTTTATTAGTTTTTCTTACAAAAAAAAATTGTTTATCTTTAATGTTCTGCCAAAAAAAATTGGTTGCTTCGATTAGTCATAAAAATATGTTTTCTACTTTCAGACCTCATATTGTGCCTCTCCCATACAGGCATAATCAAAATTTGAAGGAAACGCATGGAAAACCCACATTCCAAAATCACAACCCAACAGTTTCAAACATGTCTTTCAAAATTTCACAGGCAATACTGCCGTTTTACCATAGTAATGGGATAATTCTGTTGCTGACTGCGGTAAGAACATCAATATAAAGGTAGATTTTGTCCCATAATGTATACAAACATTTCTGTGTGTTGGATTTTAAAGAGAAACTCTACAGTCAAATTCAGACTTGGGTTTTTTTCCATTTTTTTTAATTATCAACATTTTAATCATCTTCATCATGTATTTGACATAGTCATAATTTATTCCTAGTTTCATCACTTTTCCAAAACATGAGATCAATTTAATCTACTTTCTATTTTGTGCCAATTTTATAAATATGTACAAAATCACATAAAAGATTTCAACAATTTCTCTATTTTTTAACACACCACAAGGATGATGTTTTTTTCAAATCAATCCTTATATTTATTCTGTGCAATATTGCACTACATACAATCTGAAGTTGTCATACTGGTTATGAATAAATTTTGTATTATCTTGTTGTATTATATTAGTGTTGATTCACTTTGTTTTTGGGTAACTTTGGCAGGTGGTATTTGCCTTTATTTTACATAACTATTGCGTTAATAATGCAGGGGATAAAAGATCTGGAATTAGCTTAGATAGCAGTGTTAGTCTTATAAATGGGCCGGATACATCTATGAAAACCTTATGCAATTATCAAAAAATGCCCGCTCCTGGGTACCCGGGGATGCTGGACTTGTACTAGCTGATAGCCGGGGAGTTGATCCTTTTTTGTGTATGGTGTATGCCGGGACTTGTTCATGGAAGGAGTTCCAAGCTGTCAAAAAAAGCCGGGATTTTTGGTTGGGACAATGGAAGCGCAAGTTTCTACAAAAACATAAACGTAGTACGAACAAAGCTAAAATAATGCGAGTTTGAAAGCAGCATAATCAAAAATGAATCGCACAATGGGGTTTGCAGGCATTTTGACCGGCTAGCAGGGGTCGGACTTGGCTGGGGTTTGACATAAAAATGTTGCCCAGCAGGGCCGGGATTGGTGGGACATGGCCGGGGAGTTTAACATTTCAAAAACTCACTCGTGCGCAAGTCCTGGCCATCCCCGGGTACCCAGGGCCGGGGCATTCTTTGATAGGGGCTTATGCGCTGTAACTCCAATGAGAGATGAAGATGAACGCATGGTCATTTGTTTATCCGTTGGTCAAGTCGTCAATTCGGGATGCGCCTGTCACACTTCGCCGGATAAGGTAAACACATGAGAAACGAATGTCAATTTTTGGCATCCGTGAAGGGCAATTTCTTATCCTATTAAGTACTTTGCTTACATAGTTTTTATGTATTTTTAAACCAGGGACAATTTTTTTTCAATTTTTTTCAATTTATAAGCAATTACGATATAATTTTCTTTTATAAAACACATGTTAATTGCATGGCTTTGACTTTGTTTTCTCTTGATACTGATAACAATTTATGGTTGAAACCGTGTATGTACTCTAACACCCGTGTTACTTAGGCAAATTATCATGTCCATAGGTCGAGTATTTTAATAAAATAGGGAGCATTTTTTAATTTTTAGTCATCATTTCTTAGAACATGCCCTGTTCAAACTCTACTTTCAAACCATCACGGTCCACGCCTATGCTGAATGACAAACTTTGTGTACGCGCAATTGGTTGGCTTAATGTTTTTGTGACTTCACACAGGCATAGATTTGTATTGTTTTTTGGTTTTTCATCAGTTAGCTTTCCAAACATATATACTTTTGTATAAGATGATGTCAAACTCACCTATTGGTGGCTCGAAAAATAACAAAGTTAAGATACATCAAATTAGTACGGGATATACACATTTCCAGCAAAATACAAAATTCCTACAAATTAGCTGAAATGGATAGATTAAGACTTGCATTGCGTGCAAAAGCAAGTTTCACATCATGGATTATTATGAAGCCACTAGACGGGCCCCTAAGTTTTAAATCAAAGTCCAGTTGTTATTTTCGCCTTCCTTTTCCCTTCATTCACAGTCAAAAGATCTTCATTTTTGTGGACTACTCTGAAGGGTTTTAAGGAGCTTCAGTGGCATATCTGGGGGTAACTTTTGGGGAGACGCCCCCTGCATAAGGCATAATCAGCCTATTTTCACTAGTAGAGTTCCTTCCGCCCAGGTCTCCCTCACAAAAGGGCAAGGTCTGGATACGCCAGGTGAGCTGCACACACTCTGATGTTTATTTTCTTGCATTGTAGTTGTGTGATGGGGGAAAAAAAATAAAAATAAATACCACATGGAGTGGTTTTATAACCACTATGGAGTGGTTTTATAACATGATTATTTACTTTTTCAAAAGAAATTGGTTTACACTTATTCTTTTCAGGATAAGAGTTAACACATGTAAAAAGCAATACAATAATGAAAACTAACCAAAATTAGAGGGTCGCCCTGTATGCAAAATGTGCCAGTATCCCTTTAAGTGAATTTTTCCTGTACAAGTAATAATTCCTAAAATTTTTTAAGTTGTTTAGTTTTAATTTTTACTTAAGACTCCATTAGTGGATTGTAAACAACAGTTTCTGCATGTGGTCCATTTACTGTTTTCATCCTCGGTATGGGGTAGTTTCAATCTGGTGTGTCATTTCGATGGTCTCTTGCATACTGCAAGGGAAAACAATTACAGGTAAATATGATGAACTACAAACAAGTACACTTATATGCAAAAGTTTGTGGAAGAAGTTAAATTAATCTATAGATTAAGCTTTCACTTGCATTTTGTCATCATGGGTATGGTTTCAGTTGGGAGATGGGTTGATCTCAAAATTCTTTAAGCAAATGGATTTGATTCTTAGTTTTTCCTGTTGGAGAGTTTAAAAAGGTGACAAGGTCGATTTCATAGTCATTATTTACTGTCTTTCATTATGTACCTCTAAAGGCATCTTGAATACACTAGTAACCGTTATTCATTACATACACAAATTTCCAAGTGCCTAATGAACAAAACGGTATTTTGCAGTTTATTTTTCGTCAAAAGTTTAGAAATCATTCAGCTTTTTGCAACCCAGTAGTATGACAAGCGGAACAAACACCTGGAGGAAATTCATTATTTATGGTCTACTGTGATACCCCTCCCAAGTTAACTGCTAAAAATGAACAAGGAAGGGATGCTTGACTAATTTTGGAGAAAGGAATCTGTGTTTATTATCAAGTTTTCAAGAAAAACACTTTTTTCACAAAATAATGAAATATTTTGCCACGGGCTGCAATAGATTCGTGCTCCCAACAGGAAACGAAGAATCAACTTCTTCTTGCCTAAAATGTATCAATTTAAAAAATAGTTATTCACAATTCCCCGTACGTATAATAATAAAGGCTCAGTTGTATGGATTTTTACTGAATTTGTATCTATTATGCCGATTTGCAGCAAAATGATCGTGATTGATGTATCGGCAACACAGCACAGACGGCAAACGTACAGTGGTATGGTCAATGCACAGTGACAGTGCAGCCAAGTTATAGATTGGTGATGAAGTGGGCAACAACAAAGCACTGCCCCGTCATGCATGCTTTGCAGGGATCGTGCTTTTGAATCCTCCCTAAATCAGTATGAACTAAAAATATGCTTTGATCAGATCAAATAAGACGGCTGCCAGCTCTATCCAAGAACAATGAGACAGGAATGCTCTACCAAGCCAGCATCAAATCAGCGCCTGATGTGGACACATTTAAAGGGTTTGTTTCCGATTATGTCATTGTGTTCTCTACTTGATATGAGAGCCTGGCACATGGCAAACAAACACAGTTTGATGGTAGAAGCAATAATGCATTTGCAAAGCACTATTCAATACGTGCTAAATTTACTGTTAACCATTAAAACGGCAATTTTTTGTTTATCTTGATGAATGCATTGCGATTTGGGGCTCAAATTTCAGGACGACTGAAAAAAATACGGCCTTTCATCTGATATCAAAATCGATACCACAGAGGTTAAATCAGGGGTCCCAAAAATAATTGGACCTTTAAACAACTTAGCAACGGTAACAAAGTCAAAATTGATTAAGTTGAACCAGTGAGCAGAACTGTACGTTGATAGCCACTTTCAGGCGTTTTGTACAGTACCAGGACAATTAAGGACCAAGAAGGGGTGTTCAATGACTGAGTGGCATTTCTTCGCACCTCGGTAGAAAGGTGCTAATTGTTTTTGTAAACATACTATGTCAAGTCGCGATATGAACCGTAAGCATTGGTATGGCATGAAGATCCACTGGGGAACCACACCTGACCTTTAGACGGCGAGGGTTAACATCATGTTTTAAATATATTTATCTTACACTCAAACAGTGTGTTTAGCAACGTAATGAACACATTTTGCCTCACTTTGTAATATGGTTAAAAGCTAAACACCTATGTCAATTGAGATTCCATGTTTAATTCCTAAATGATAAATGCTACCTTCATCACACACTAAACATGTTGGCATAATAAAACATGTTACAAGGAAGTGTTAAAATCAAATGTTGATCCCATAAACACAGTGTCCCAGTGTGTGTTGGTATTTTCTAAACAACATTACCTGTTCTACTTTTTCAAATTACTCTGAGGAGATTTCCCCGAGGAGAGGCTTTCCATTGATTCTCCCCATCCACGTCAATAAGTTCGGACATCAAATCAGGAAATTTCGAAACATATTCTAGTCCGTTCCGGTACACTAAACAACAACAATAATAACGTTATTCCATACAGGATAGCGGGTTTCACTAGTGTAAATCTGTTTACTGTGAAACTTGTGCATGGATGCAAGACACACCATGCACGCAGACGGACACAGACCACAGCAATTCCAGGTAAACAAATTTAACAAAAACATGCACGAATGTGCACACACATGCATGCACGCACATGCACTTACACAGATTCTTTAAAGGGGGATGGCCCGATTTAAGGATATGAAGTTTTCATCTTAATAGATTGGCCTTCTCTCCAAAACCCCATCTGTAAAGTTTTGCGCCGATATTTCAATCCGTTTTGATGCGAGAGCTAAAAATGTGATTTTGTGAGCCCATAGAGTACTGTGTAAAATTAATATTGGTCGACCAAAATGGGGCACATTTTCACTCATAACTTCCACACCAAACATCCTTTGGCTCAGAGATTCATAGGGTAAATGAGAAAAATAGTAGTTTTCTTCTGATATCAAAATGTTGACCACTTCGGTAAAAATTGGGGCTTCTGGGCTGGGGACGAGGCTATTAGCGATCGGGCCATGGACCTTTAAGAAAAAGTATAGTAATCGTAAAGCATGAATGACCTGTTCAAGGATATTGCTGCTTGATTTGATTGAAATATGAAAATTAATATATATTAGGCCCTTTATGGGGAACTAATTTTGATTATACAAGAGAGTTGAAATTGATTTTGTTATGACAAACAAGAGTTTCAATGTTTAGAAGAATCATATTATCTTGGGGCAAAAATCTTTTGTGTGTTAGCGATGTCAAATTCACACTGAAAAGTAATAAAATCGCTCATTTTTTGTAGAACCTTGGGACGAAAACAGTGATTATTATCAGTGGCGTAGCCAGAGGGGGGCAGGGGGCCAGTGGCCCCCCCCATGTTGGGAATCTGGCCAACCCTCTTGTCCCCCCTGAAAAATTAGTGACTTTCTGCACGTCTTAATTTACATTGAAAAAAAATATATGCCTATACCTATACTTAACACATTTTATATATTTGGCCCCCAGGGGCGGATTTAGGGGCGCATAAGTAAGGGTGGCCCAGCATTTTCCTGAGGGGGTGCGAATTTGGGTCCTCCTCCATAGACACTGTACAAGCGGTCAGTTTATTTGGGGGGGGGGGCTGGTGGAGGGGCAAGGCTTCTGTGCAGGGGGTGCCACCCTTCCCTCACTGGTTACGCCACTGACAGGGATACTTAGACTTGATAGAAGAGGTGACGTCGTCGTCGGGCAACGGTGTAAGCCTTGTCCAACAGTATGTGTGGTATAACCTGCAGGGCTTGTGCCAGGGCCGTAGCCAGGGGGGTGCAGGGTGTGCGACGCACCCCCCCAATAATGACCAAGGTCCGCTTTATGATGTTGAAGGTCCGCTTTATGATGCTGAAGGTCCGCTTTGTCATGTTGGAGGTCTGCTTTGAAATGTTAAATTTGCCGCCTGTCTAAATTTTGCGGTTTCAATGCTTGTGGAGCATGGTATATGAATGAATAATCACCAGTTAATACTATTATTGCATGGCTGGTGTTATTATACTGTGTTGTCAACGCTGCGCAAGGGTATCCTGTCACCTTCCGCCCCCCCCCCCCGGCGAGCGCAGCTGAGCATGAAAAATTCTTGTTGGTAGCAAAAGGTCCCAATTCTGAAATACGAAAACACACAACACTTTTTTTTCAATTCCTGGCTAAGAGGCCTGGCATTGTGCTTTTTAATTCCTACTCAAACAGTATGATAAGGCTATTAAATACATGCTGCCAGCCGTTTGGGCATATCGCCAACAAGTCAGTAGATCAGATACCTCCTTGTTTTGTTAACCATGATTGCCGGGGGGGGCACTTGTATTCAAACGTGGATATGATGCGTGAACATGGACTTCCAAAATGCACCCTAAACCCCGGGAGGGGGGTACTTGACCCAAAATTGGGTACGGGTGTGCGTCCACCGGGTAAAAAAATCAACCCATGTTAATAGTGACCAAATTGTACAAAAATATGACCCATTTATGTGGTTGGTTCCAAAATTTCGACCCATTTATATAGTTGGCTTTGACGCACCATTTTCATAGTAATCTTAGCAAAATCGGCCCATTTTCATATAGTAACTCCAAAAATCTCTAATCAACCATTTTCTTTGTGATTTGAGCGAAAATGGGAAAAATCGACCCATTTTCATAGTAAAATGCGACCAAAAATTGAAAAATGGACCCATTTATATAGTAGCAATGACCTCAAAAAGTGACCCATCTTTATAGTAGCCTGGTGTGAAAAACGACCCATTGTTATAATAAGGCGTGAAAATGTGACCCATATCGGCGGCACATAATGTACCTACCCTTTTCCACTGAGTACCCCCCCGGCCCCTAAACAAGTATTTCCACCGACTAAAAAACATACCCTAAACAAGTATTTTTGTCTGTTTTTGCTACACTAAAGAAGTATTTTTGTCAGTTTTTGTTAACCTAAACAAGTAAGTAATGCATTGTGTCGTTAATATACCTTTATTATCTTGCTTTGCTTTACAATATTTTTGATCTCTGCTAAATCTGAGTATTACACGTACATCACAATTTCAGGGTTTAGAAAAAAACACCCTTTTTTCCACATTTTGCTATTTTTGATACCCTATTCAATGTACGCGCGTACATCGTCTGTTCAAAAAAAGACCCTTTTTATGTGTTTTTCTTGTTCACGCATCATATTCACCTTTGAATACAAGTGCCCCCCCCCCCGGGCATTGATGTCACATCATCTATAGATTTTACATTTTTACTCGTAAATACATATGTTTGCGTACCAAGCTAGTGTCTATGCCATGTTGTTAGGGACTTGCCATTATATATCAAGGGGGGCATGGAAGTTTGGGTCGGATGTGCGTGTACTTTTCTTTTAAAGTTATATGGGAGAATTCACCCCAAGTCTAATGGTACATCACAAGATATTGTGTGCAAAGGAATAAAGGGCACTGAGATGCCCGTATATTTATTATCTGGCTTTATCTGTGAAATAGCATGAGATGTAGTGACCCTATTCAGGCGCGGATCCAGGGAGGGGGCGTGCGCCTCCCGGTAATTCTGCAAAATCTTGCAAAATCAGCCCAATTTGGACAAGTTTCAGCCTTCAGCCCCCGGTAATTTTTACATTTTTTAAATCCTGGTTCCACCCCTGCTATTAATGTGCACATTATGGTACTTACGTGTTTACACCATCATAGTCTGAACCAATTCCAACGCACTCAATTCCACAATTATCTTTGATGTATTCAATGTGATCTGCGGGAATGATAAACATTGCTAAATTTAAAGGCTGACTCAGAGATTTAGAAATATAATTTTTTTGGTGTAGTAATTAAAAATAGTCATCTAGAACTAAAGATAATTACCTAAAATGCTTAATTCCAAATTTAGAGATGAATCGGATATTTCGTTTTCATGCAGTAAACATTTATGCATGGTATAACAGTGCCATAGGATACTGTGTACAACAAAAATTTCCAGATCTGGAATTTTAAGCTATTTTATAACAAAGTTGTGATGTTCTTGAGCTTAGTTATTTCACACAGTGATTAGTATGTGGACAAGCATTATGTATAAGCAAAAAACATGATTTGTTTGAAAAATGAGTGCACCCTCATCGGGAAATCTCTGAGTCAGCCTTTAATTATATCAGGTCATCACATATTTTTTTGTAATGAACGTTTCTCAAAATCTTGCCAATCGGGAATTTCACATATGTCTGAGAAATCTTGATTTTTGAACATGCTTTTTCACGACAGCTCAACTGACTCGCTTGTACTAAACTTGCTATATATAGCACAGTGGACAAAATATAGCAGCAAATTCAGGTCACATGCAGGTTGACATTAAATTGGGATGTAAGGATGTTACAGCTCCATGGTACAAGGATCTGTATTAGGCCCGTTATGCTTCTCTATGTACACGAACAACCTAGAAAGCAGAATTTGGAGACAAGGCAGTAGTTAGTAAATTTGCAGACGACACCAAACTTGCACATCCAATTGAAACAGTTGATGACATTGAAGAAATGCAGGTTGACATAAACCACCTCCAGATCTGGACAGAGAAATGGCAAATGAGATATAATGCAGACAAATGTGGTTTTATGCACTTGGATTTAATAACCCCTACCACACATACCACATGGGAGAAACCAGTCTAAAAGAAACAGAAGAAGAGAAAAAACTTGGGTGTCTTTCCACAAGTCCTTGAAAGTTTCTCAACATGTACTGCTGGGCTAAGAAGGGAACAGAGCCCTAGGGATGATCAAGACGAATTTTGTGTACAGGAGCAGAGAAGTCATAGTTAAATTGTACAAGTCCTTAGTTTGTCCACACCTTGACTACGCCATGCAAGCTTGGTGCCTGTACACATGGAAAAGGATATAAGAGTTCTGGACAAAGTTCAAACAAGAGCAACAAAATGATTCCTAGTCTTAAAACGCTCATGAAGAAAGTTCAATCTTACTACACAACGAAGAAACGAGCAAAGGGAGATCTCATCCAGACTGAATAATATTTATTTGAATTACTGAAAAAAAATGGTTCGTTACAATGACAAAATACAAAATACAATATTGTAAGCAAGTAATCCTGGAAATGAATGGGCTGAAAAATACCCAAGCACTTAAGTGCACACTTTTCCAATTAAGAACAACATTGATGGCAGAATCATGAACAACAGAGACAATATCAAACCAGAAATATTCTTCCAGAGGACAACTTATACAAAAACTAGAGGCCACCAGCAGAAATTTACCAAAGCAAGACCAAGACTTAAAAAAGTTCTTCAGCCAGTTAGTGGTGGAACCATGGAACAAACTGCCAGAAAGTGTCATAAATGCGCCCACACTCCTCTGTTTTTTGTTTTTTTTGGGGGGGGGGGGGTAGGCTAATCAGGCATTAACAGCAGTTATCTAATTAGTAACGCTGACAGATTGGCGCCAAGATATCAATTAACCTCCCTTTTAAAGCTCTGCAAGTCCTGGTTTAATGCTACATGAGCAGGAAAGACATTCCATAAGCCTACAGAGAATGGGAGAAATGATCTTATGTGGGAGGCCAAGTTCGATTTTGGAATTTTCACAGCAAGGTCATGAGACCTGACTGAGCGCCCTAGGCGATGGTCAACTGAGAGCAGCTAAGGTAGCAGCTGGCTGAGGAGATCTGATGCTTTAAAAGAGAAAAATATCCTCTTTGGGTTTTTAAATGGGCATAAAGCCTTCTTAACCCAGCCATACTATCTATACTCTTCATGAAGAAAACAGATGGAAGTGTGGCATCCAATGAAAATCCATAGAATGAGCCAGCTGCAGTCAGAGATCAGTGGTTGCAGTAGACAGCTGCAGTCAGAGATCAGTGGTTGCAGTAACCAACACAAGAGGGTAGGGGCCCGACCAGGGGAGTAAACCCTATACTTACCGTGTAGATCGCAGTTTAGCCAACTTGGAAGTTTCCATTGCAATCGCTAAGTCCCAAAATAAAGATTACAATGGCGTCAGAAAGTGGAATCGAAACCCAGGACCGTTTCATCACAAGACGAGCGCCTACACCTGCACGCCCCGACACTCGAGCTGGCAGAAGATCGGTTTTTGTAATACTTAAATAAAAATCATTAAACGAATAAAGAGCACTCATACCACAATCTTCTTGATTGAAGAGGTTACCTGGTCGGCCCCTAGCCGCTCTGTACAATGATTTAAACATGCTCATCTCAAAGCAGTGTAAGAGATAAAACTGTGATCTTAGTTAGTGAGGACGGTCAAGTAGCAAAACTCCATTTGTGGGAATTCTTCAATCGCAGAGCCAAGCGCAGTGCTCAGCAAAGGAATGCTTCATTAATGTTGTGGCTGTAGACTTCATGGAGCATCAGTTGCCTGTTGTGCGTTCTCCTCGCCCGGGTGGATGGTTTTGTTGAGGAAACTTTGGGGGGGGGTCTAAAGTCCGGCCACAGGTTTTATGATACTGATATCAACTTTGTTAATGGTTTATTACATATGTTCTTCAAGGGTCTTAACCATTTTTTTTGCTTATATGAATCTGATAGGTCCAAGATGAGAACACTGAGCATATATTTTTTGTAGAAACACAACAAAAATAAAATAACCACCAAACACAAAAAAATCATGTTGTTCACTCAAAAGTTGCAATTAGGAGCTGTTCATTAAAGCTATTTGTGACGAATTAAAATAATTCTGTCATTATGTAATCAATGAATAAATTGCGCGGCCGTCATTACAAAAAGTGGTCTCGGTCGTAATTACTTTGACTGCAGGTTGTTAATTGCTTGGTGGTATTGAACAGTCAAGAAGTTAATTAAACCATATAAATCTTTTTCAAAAAGTGATACTAATAACCCTTCATGATACCCGAATACGACGGGGGAAGCCTCGAAAGGCCACCATCTACGTCGCCGCCAATACTGGGGGCATCCCGGCCCCACACACATGACACAGTACTACAACGAGGCAGATTGATTAACGAACGCACAATTAAAAGCCCATAATCATGAGAATAAGAATTTACAACCGACCTTAGTTTGCAATTTGTTACCAAATCTTCACTGTTATTTCCATGGATTATGGAAGGATGCGATGTCAGGGACTGGCTTAAACTGGGAATTCCAGGGCAAGTGTCCCACTGTTGTTGTAAAAGTGAAGGTTATCCGCCCCACTTTGCGGGACATGAGAATGAACGGCTTATGGTTAGAATCGTGTTAAAAATTGGTAATAACAGCCGACGTGAGAGAAAAATTTAAGTTTTCGGTAAAATTCAAAATACCAGACAAAATAAAGTAACACAATAGAATGTGATATATTCCGGTATGTGAATGAAAACTTGAATAGTTACCAAAGACCGATCGTATTGCTGAAAAAATTGTGACATCTTCCGATGCGGGATGTTGGGGTTTTAGAAAGGACACTTCCGTGCCCATGTGATCGATTCGGAGCTCTGAACAAAATTAGTCTCGTGTGTGCATGGAAGGTGCTACGGGCCTGGACGATCAGTACACGTGAAAATGACGGGCGAGTTACAAGGTGGTATTTAGACTGAAATGGTTACGATGTTGTTTCATTGGTGTCATAGCGCGTGATTCGCACGCAGTAACGTTTCCATTTTTGTAACTTTATCGCTATTGTGCAGCCAAGGAAATTTACATTTTCCCCCTGAGACGCACATGCATGATATACAAATGGATAACAGTTAATGGGTTGGTTTTTGCAGTCAGAACTGATCAAAAGTATCGCTTCTGTGTGGTAAACACGTACAACGTAAACGCGATGTATAACGAGAAATGCAAAAGATGCCCCCCAGTCATGGCGATGGTGAGTGCGCCGCACACAGCGTAGCTGGCGAATAATAGGTCTTTGTCAAAGACGCCTCGCATTTTTATCCACCAAACCGCGATGCCCGCCGAAGGCGCGTGTCGAAACGCGGGGCGTGAGCGAGGGAGCGAGGCGTCTTGCGCAAATTGTATTTCCCTGTGCAAGATAATGTGTCAATCAAAATTGTCGTCATCGTAAGCACCGCCCAATTTCAACGAGGACAACGTTTTTAGATACTTGCCAATATCGATGACGTCGCCCGTCACAATTACCATATCGATTTTTTGCACGGCCTAATTAGCATACGATTCAAGAAAATAGTTCACTAAGCAAGTTATTGACACTGCGAGTGCGATGAGTCCGTAGAGTATGTGAGATTGCAGATGGGCTGTTGTAGCCCAGATATGCAGAACTTAAAGGTCCCCAGTAAAGTTTATTCCCACCTCCTGCACAAACACAATGAATATGAGACTAGACTAGGGATACGTCAGTCATTTATCAAATATTCGTTACGGCATGGAACAGTCAAAATTGCCACTCACAGCCCAATGACCAAGTGATTTTGAACATGTAAAGTAAAAATGATGAATCCTGAGCGTATAATCATGCCACGCAAATGTGGCCTGTCCATGGTATGGACGAACATCCCACAAAGTCAAGAAAACTTCAGAAAATGATAGTTAGTTCCAAATTCACGCCGAGAATTTAGGGGACACGCACCTCTAGTCTAGACAAGACTTACCTCGGCAACTTACCACGACAAATTGACAATTAAGGCACCTCCAACATGGCTGCACCAATTAAGGCTAAAATCTCGGCCGAACCATGGCTGAACGACATGAAACTAAGTGTAAACAATACACATAGTTCCCTAAATGACCTGAAATTCACAATTTTCGTAAACGTATCACATCAGACACGTAGCCGTAGCTCACAATACGCCTCACTCATATACTCAGCACCGGGACTCAGCCACAGACTGCAGCTAGCTCGAATAATCTACACCGTCACCGAGATGAGAGAATACACAGTGACAAAACGAATGCATTGTAATTCCACCCACTGAATTGTCACCAGGTCGTTTTGTCACAGCAGCAAGATTGCACGTAATCAGGATCCTCGCTGTCATGGCAGTATTCGCTTTGTTTGAATCCTTACCAAAAACTCAATAATTGAATGGTTATTGATCGGTTCCAATAAACTCGTATTCTGGGAAATATTTTCAGCGAACGATGAATCATCATTGACCAATCAACGATCGCTATAGTTTCGGAAGAAATATCCCGAAAAACAATGAGTAACAAAGAAAGGAAATATTTGCGAAAAGGCTTTGATTACGACTCAGCTTTGAGCGGTCCAGAGAGGGGCGACTCACACAAATTTGAATAGAAATCAAAGCCTTGATAAAAGGCTAGGGCGATAATAGTCGCCGTCGGATTCGGGTATACATCCAAGATGCTCCGATACTCTGAGATGGCTATAATTGATAACGTTATCTTACCTAGTACTGTAGCATTTGTTTATCCCACCCCTTTATCAATCAGATCAGTTTTACATATCATTAAGGTAATCAGAGTATCAATACATGTCAAGATGCCCATCCAAAATGGGTATCTAATATGGCTGGAAATGGCACTTACTAACAGCGAAAATCCGATCGCTAATAGTCCTAGAAACTGTTCTCTTTGTTTTTGTTAGGTTTGTTTAGGCACCACTGGTATTTTTGGGCATCCATATGGGACATTTGAATAAATACGACTCCAATATTTTAGTGTTTACGTAGGATTTTTAGAAGTGATAATCCAACTAAAACCACAAAATATAGCTTTAGCCTACTGTGTTAGTGCAGCCATTTGCAGCCATATTAGATGCCCATCTCGGATGCCATCTTGCCGATATCACTCACTTTATTTTACGATATTTTCTTTCAAAGCAGTTTAAAACTGCTCTGACGATGTTTTGGTGATTTACACAATATCACGCGGAACTTGGCTTTATATGTAAAATTTGAATTGTAACCATTTTGGAGCCAACTTGAAAGTGGTGATTGTTTTATGGTCTCATTATAATTGATTGCTAAATTATTAGCATATATACCCAAGTTACACGCATTCTAAACTCGTCAAAAGAAGGAATTATCAATGCTTGATTGTAATGGCGGCCATATTAATCTCTCAATTGTGGTTAATGAATCATCTTATTTATTGGTCACAATGGATGTTTTGATTGGACAGGCAAAACAAGTACAAACTTTATTGATTAACAGATGAGTTTGTGTTTTGGCATTTTGATTCAGCATGAAAACTGGTCTATATAGAAAGCATTGAAAAACAAAAACATAACAGCTCACATGGTCTGTAGGCCCTGGATTAGAAGTCCATGTCAAGTTTGGTTGGTCCTAATTTTGTGCAGCGTAAATAGGCCGTTTTAATCCGCTCTGCTCACGATACTCCGTCAACATAGCGGTGACCAACTAGAAGATGTTTTATCAATAATCTCCTTTCACAAATCTTGCTGTTCGTCTATGCACCTTTTGAAGCAACCTCCCTGTTCTTCTTAGCGCCCGGATGCCAAGCATGAGATGTCATAATTGAGATGGAGGCGAACTGTGTGTATTATAAACGCTTCCCTTCACTGCCATGGTGATGTTTGTTGAATTTTCTCATCAAGAAGTTTAAGACGCCTGGTATCTTTTTTTCGCAACAGCATACTGTGTCTGAGTTTCCAATTTGAGGTTGTTTTGAATATTAATACCAACATACCGTGGTTGTAGCCACTCTCTTCCTCAGGGTCTCCCCAGAATTCCCTAGCATGGTTGAACTTCATTCCCCAACGGTCGCCTCAGAATTAAACGAGCTTATCAAGGTCAGCCTGGAAATCAGCTTCATCTTCTGTAAATTGATACATTTTGCAGTCGTCTGCAAATGGCGAATTGAGCCGTTTAGAGATGTCGTAAATAAAGAGATGACGTCCTGTGGTCCAGACACAGAACCTTGTGGATCGAACGCCACTCAAGACCTGCATCCCAATCACCTGTTGACAATTTACTACAACCCTCTGAAATGACGCTGGATTAGGAAAGTTTCAATCCAAGCAGTGTTTTTCTCCAAGGATGCCTTGGTAGTTGAGCTTCAATCAATAACATGGTGTGGCACTACAATCGAAACTTTGCTGAAGTCCGAAAAGCGATAATCGGTGGTCTTTGATTGGTTTTTGCAGTGTAGTGTTCTGATTAGCTGGGTTTCACAACGCATTTCTAAAGGCAGTTGACTGTGAGACAGATTGAGTGGTCGTCAAGTGAGACATACTCTCAGGTGTCAATATTTCTCGATGAGTTGGCAGTCAGACAGACGTCATGCAGCCCGTAGCCAGGAATTATTTTTCTGGGGGGGTGCGGATTCTTCCAAAAGTGGACCTTTCACAATAGAGGGGGTGTAAATTTTGCAAAAGTGGCCTTTTTTGTCCAAATTTGCCCTTTTTTGCCAAAACACCTAAACCCCTATTATTTTCCCCAGCAGCACCGCTTCGCTCGCAACACTTTTGTGGACCTTTTTGGAATTTTGGGCCGCAGAAACCATCTACTACCATAGATTTGGAAAATTAAATCACTATTTGGATCCAATATATGTAAACAACACAGCAGGGCTTCTTCAGACCCTCTCCTCTGCTCTTATTAATCACCTGCTGTTTTACGATGCCTAATATCTTTTTACGATCATACTTGTAATTGCCTGTAATTGAAGTGTCCATTGGATTCAGCAGGGAACTTCCCTTGAATGACAACCATTGCATAGACGAATTGAGCCTGTATCATGCTGCTCATGCAGCATTTATTTTGAATTCTTTTCAACTTCCCAGTCTTTCATGAAATTAAGACATGTTCGCTTTGGATCTAAAACTTAAAAACATGTGTGCGAGGTTGCGTAGCCTCACAATTTATTTCACAGAGATTATCGGACTAACTTAGTCTGAACATCCGGACTTTTTGAAAGGAGTCTGCCTTGATTTTATATTAGATAACCATTCTAGAAAAAAAAAAAAAAAAAAAAAAAAAAAAAAAAAAAAACCGTTAATAATATCATGGGCAGGATATTATTTTTCAAACACTACTACTACGTACTTTAAATAATATGGAAATATTTTTTTTTGGCAAACATTTTTGAAATCGTATCAAAAAGATATGTGAATTCAAAATTACATCTTAATCATGAAATAATTTTATTACACATTTACTTCATGAAAATATTTTATCTCATATAATCTTGATTGTCAATTTTTTTGTCTTTTTTTTGAGTCTTATTTTCGATTCATGAAGTAATTATAAAATTGAAAACGGAGTGCCTAAAACATCAAAACCCAGTTTAGTTTTCACCTTAATCCAAAACAAACCGGAAAACGTCTAAAGGCCCATGTAGGTAATGCCCGAAAAGAGATACATATTAAGGGGATGGTCCGATTTAGAATATTCAGGTTTTCCACCTGATAGATTGACCTTTACACCCAACACCCTATCTGTACGTTTCGCCGCGATATTTCACTCCGTTTTGCTGTGAAAGCTAAAAACATGATTCTTTGGTAAGTCCTCATAGAGTACTGTGTAAAATTAATATTGGTCGAACCAATGTGTCACATTTTTCGCTTATAACTGCCAAAACAAATATCATTTTGCCCTAAGAATTGCACGGGTAAATGAGAAAAAAATGGCTTTCTTCTGATAACCAATTTTGATCACTTCCTACAATATCTGGGGCTGTCTGGGACCAGGCTATTATCGATCGGCCATGGACCTTTAAAAATAGCTGGATGAACTTGACATTCATTGGTTTTATATCCTTTCCATAAGATCATTACATTTGGCTTAACTTACAGATACGACTATTTTGTATTTTGTATTCACAGGGACTCACTGCAAGTCTATCAAATTCTCTATTAATCCAATCTGATGAAATCTTGATGGGCGGTAACATGTGTCTACTTTGTTTGGGTTTTTTGTTTTGGCTTTAGGAAGAGCGAGTCTGGGTAAAAAAATAACGAAGTGGTTTTCGGTAGCCGTATACGGCTACCTAAACCCAACCTGTTTCGGTAGCCGTTCGGTAAAATAGCCCGGGAGTGTTCGGTAGCCGTACTCACCCTCCTTAAGGACATCGTACTAATTCAACAATATTTCAAGAGGGCGCAAGCCTGGGAACGAGGTTGTTTTGGTCTTGAGCAATTCGACTTCAATATTGCAAGTTTTTCCCTCTTTATACACGCAAAACAATGTGCATTGTTATTAAGACAGCAACGACACAGATTCAAATGAACATTGTTTTGAAAACAATTTTGCGTACTCTTTTCGTTTCAAAGAATTTTGACTTGCACTGTATTGTAGAATAACAAGGCGTTTCTCGAACCACAAAGTCCCCCCCGCCCGTCGCGATATAGTAAATGGAGGGAAAATAAAATTTTAAGACACAGGGAGAAATTGTGATGAAATAAGTGTTCTCAACCACTGAGGCTGCTCATAGCCGTTGCAATTTGACGGTATCATTTGTTGACTACCTGACCATTACACTATTTGAAGTTATTTGAGCTTAGATGACCTACTTGACCTTGAAATGACCGTCAAAATTTTCGGCAATGAATGCTTACTACAACCATCAGTTTTTCATGACCATACTACCATGTTATGGCTTTGACCTTGATGACCCCACAATGACCTTGAAAAGGCCATCAAATTTTTGGCCTGAATGTTGACCACACCCACCAAATTCATCATCCTACACATACTTAGGGATTTGACCTTGGATGACCCCACATGACCTTGAATGACCTGCAAATTTCAAATTTTTTTGTCACTGAATGCTGACCACAACCACTAAGTTTCATCATCTACCACCTACTATGGTTTTGACCTTGAATGACCGCACTACCCTTGAAATGACTTCAAATTTTTTGGCACGTGATGCTGACCCCCCACCAAGTTTCATCATTCATCCTACCCCCATTTGACAGGGTTATAGCACTGTGATCCCATTTGACCTTGGAATGCCCCCTGACTTGAAATCGACCTTCAAGTTTTTGGCATGAATGTTGACCACACCCCCCAAGTTTCATCATCCACCACAATTACACGGCCTATACGCAATTTAATTCCATTTGACCTGACTGCCCCCGCATGACTTGAAATGACCTTCACAAATTTTTTCGGCACTGAATGTTGGACCACACCCACCAATTTCATCATCCTGCCCTCATTGCCAAGGCCTTTAGCAATTTAATCCCATTTTTGACCAATTTGACCGCAAGTGGTCGAGAACCGTTTTAAAATGTTTGTAATTTTTATAAAGGATTTTTAAACTTCATTTTTGTGCAAAAATTTACTTGAACCTGTTTTTGAAGACGCTTTTTGGAGTAATTTACATTGTGAAAATCCAATCCTGAAAGCAAACAAATTCTGGACTTGTGAAAATTAAGGTTTAAGGTCGGTCGAAAGACAGCATTTTTTATTTATGATCCGTTGTTATTTCTTTATTTACTATATTTGTTAATATTCATTATTTTTTTATTTGTCACTTTTTAATTTATTATATTATTGTTTTCCTCTTTTTTCCTTAATCTACTTTATTTTTATTTTTTTTTATCTGAGACAATATCTTTAGTTTATATTCGTCTCAGGTTTTATAATCTCGTTTTTGCCTCTTATAGACGAATTTATACATTAAGGGGGATTAACCCCTTCCAGAAGGCTAATATATAACTACACATTGAAACTGAGGAAGAATGACCTTTCTGTTGCTTTTTGTTTTGACGACATCGGATGCTTCCGTTCAAAGTTATGATCGAAATGTAACTTCTCAACTGAAATATCTATCATATTTAATTGTTTTCCACTTAACAAAAATTATATCTCAAAAAGTAAATACATAGATGGGATAAAAAGCAATTAAAACCATACTTATTGGACATATGCATTGTACTAGAAAATTGCACTTTGCTCCAGGAGAATCTTCTTTGTGCACAGATCCGGGAAGTCCAAAACTCCGTGCGATCCTATTCCTAATTGCTATATTTCAATGTGTAAACATAGGCGAAATTTCGTATTTGCTCCCTATACGAAATTAGAATGCACAAGGTTGTAACAAAGAAACATTTCTCCGCTTAATCATCCTAGATTGGATAATTTTTTTATGAAAGCTTTACATCACGGAAAAAATCCGTCAACTTTCGATTTTAGAGACAACTGATAGGTGAATCTCTGGTTGCACTCACGGTCGTTACATGAAGGTGGCAGGGATCGGTTCGTAACACCATGGACTGTGTCCGACTCTATATCCGATCCACTGTGGACACGCTCAGTAGCCGTATACGGCTACCTAACACAAGCCCGTTGGTTATATAGCCGTATACGGATACGGAACCCCGGGGTTAGGTGGCCGTATACGGCTACGGAAACACTCCAATAAATAAAATGTCATGTGATGTTTGACATGATAGAGGAAATTGATCATTTCAGTGAGAAAAATCTTGAACTAAACGGTCATCATGGACATGGTATGCACTTGTATTATTCCTGTATATAAAGCACGCCGATGTTACAACTACGCATGAACATGTTAGCAGAAGAGATAAACAACTACTGGCCTCACCAGTTGTTAACTCATCGTTCCTACGGGAGTTGTCAGAGTCAAAAATAGTAGCAATATGCAGAATAGCTTAAAAGGGAAGAATAAATCGCTCTCATAAAGTTTATTCATAAGTTACCTTTTCATGGACTTTTTCCAATGAAGAGTGACAGAAAATGAGTCCATGTGCCGTAATTAATCTACTCTAACATCCCTCAGTCTCAGAACTGGCACACCGCGCTGTATTGGTTTCAAGTTCTTTGTTCTCGATATTTATAGACTCTAAAATATTTTGTAGGATATGAAACTGCCAAACCTGCTCGGTAGTTCAAACTTTATTTCGCATTACCTTACTTGAGGGCACTATATATGTTACAAGTTGACGGACACCAAGGCTAAATCTCAATTTACAACACTTTACATGTTACCTCTTGGCCCAGCATAAAACAAATCAGGGCCATCATAAAGGATGAACTGGCAGAAGTGAGTGATATAAGTGGTTGGCAAACATTTTGGCAGATGTGTTGACAGACGGATTAACCCAGATTACTGGGTTACATATAAATAAAAGTCCATCTTTCTCAGCCAGGGTCTTTTCCGTATCTATGTAGGATGTTTATGCCATGGGAGATTGGGTGGGAACCATCGCACCCCTCACTGCGTCAGTGAATGTGGTCTCTAGTTTTGCTGGCTCAGCCTTCGATCCCTTCTTATAAATTGGTGTAATGTGGCCGCGCCAATCCTCCGGTAACATACCTTCATCAAGAGATTAAATTAAGATGAAGGGCGGATGGGATGTTTGATCTCCTCTGTTTCTAATTTCAATCTTGTTTGGAATGGTATATGGGCCCACATGCAGCTTTGCCAGTCTTAATTAAACTTAAAAGGCCAAACACCGCCCTTGGGTGGAACTATAAATCATTCTGTAGATCTGGAAAAGGGCCTTGGTAAGATTGCCTGAAGATCCCCATCTTCAGTAGTAAACTCTTGAATTGGTCAGCCAGGCATTTGCTTTTGACAGTCGTGTGAGGGTCTGGTTATCAAAACTTTCAAGTCTGGATGCCGATGGTTTCCTTTTGTTCAATTTGATGTACTTTCTAAAGGCACTTTGGACCTAGAGGAAGCTACATCGCCGATGTGTATGTCAGAAAGCTTCCTTCACATCCCTTTAAACTTTGATAAGGGGTCAACCAAGGTGGTTGATATCTTACTGGCGAGTCTAGGCGGAAAATTGCTTCTCACCCCCGTAACGATTGAAAATTACCCTCTTGAAACAGGCACCAGTGTTCCTTGGTTGTGTGAGTCGGCTTTTTGGTTCAAGAAGCCTGAGGGCTACCTCCCCAACATTGCTTTGAATGCAGTTCATCAAATTTAACCAAATCAGTCGATTTTTCTGATGGTTTTCTTGTATGAGGCTTTCAATCTGCAATCACAATCGAGTGGTCTGCCACCCCTGGTGTGTAGAAATTGAGCTGATTAAAGATGGTAGGTTTGTGAATCACCAAGTCCAAGATGTTTTCTGTGCCATTCTAGCTATGCCTGCGTAGGAAAAAGCACCATCTGTTCCAAACAGGCCTGTAACCAGGGGAGGGAAGGGGGGCAAGTTGCCCAAGAAGTCATAAAACCCCTGAAAATGGCTCAAATAGGCCCCACAAAATGCGATTTTGCGAGCGGAGGGAGACAAAAATAGAGTGTTAGCTATAGTCGGAAAAAAGGTTAACATTAAAAAAAAAAAAAAAAAAAAAAAAACCAAATTCCCCCCCCCCCCCCTTGGGAGGGGTGAATTTTGGGAAAAAGGTCTCTTTTGAAACACGTCGCCCCTCCTAAAAATCCTGGTTACGGGCGGTTCCAAACTTAGTCAGCAGCCAATCTTTAAGATGGATTACTTGAAGTTTACCAAGTGGAACTTGATCTTGCTTCCAGTACCTGTTGGGCATAGTGAAATCCACCAAGTATTATTTGACCATGTTCTTGACTAAGATTAGATGAAGATTTGTAATGATGTTATTGAAGTCATATGAGGTGTTTGGGTCTGCATGGAGTAGAAACCAATGTAAATATTTGATTTCCCAGAGCGACTGATACCCAATAATTCGGCAGTGTCGGAGACAAGTCGTGTCTTTCAATATGAGGAATGACGTTGCGAATGGCAATAAAGACCCCCCCTCTGTGAGAATCGGTCCGGTCTAATGACCTGGAAATGACTTGGAAAAATCAGCGAACAGATCCCATCGTAAGACCCATGCATCACAGCCAATGATAATGTCAGGCAATTCCATAGAGTCGAAAGCACTAAGGATAACGATTTTGTTTGATACTATGGAAATTCACAATGGAACCAACTTTCACACGTTAGATGACCATCTTCTTGGTCTGCGGCAGCACTAACTGTGTTGAAGTTGGTGGAGACAGCTCACTGTTGAATGGTGGGGGTTTGAGAAGTCTATATCCACTGGTGGACTAAAGGTAGGGCAACTCATTGAGGATGTGGTCTTGGGGTATCTAGCCAGGCAGTGTTCCCATGTCTGTAAGATGTTGAATTGAGAGTGGAGAGTTTAGCAGCGTGTCGACTCGACAGCAGGTCAACGGATGCACCGTCTCTGGCGAGAGATAGAAGGCTGAGACAGCAACTTTTCTGCTATGATGGCAGCAGCTAAAATGTGTTGAACCATCTTCATGGATGAGCAGCAGCTAAAGGTTGAAGTTGGCGGAGCCAGCTCACTGTTGACGGGTTGGAGTTCGAGAAGTCTATATCCACCGGTGGACGAAAGGCAGGGCAATCATTGAGAATGTGATTCGCAGTCTATGATGGAGAGCCACATTGGCAGGATAGAGGATGGTCGCAGACCCCCATCGGTGCTATTGGCGTTGTGAAAACGGACGAATCTGTGCAAATCCTTTTCAAGGTGACCCATTCTTACGTGGGAAGTGTGTACCAAAGAGGCTCATCGGTAGATGTGAGGCAGTAGCTAAACGTGTTGAAGTTGGCGGAGCCCACCCACTGTTGACTGGTTGGGGTTTGAGGAATTCTATATCCACTGGTGGACGAAAGGGTAGGGAACTCATTGAGAAGGTGATCTGCAGTCTGATGGAGAACCACATTGGCAGGATGGAGCTGTTTGAAATGGACCGGCACTGTGTGAATTCGGTTCAAGGTGACCCATTCCTTATAGGAAGATTGCTACCAGGTGGGGGAGTTGGTAATCGAATGTGATAGTGAATTGGTCTGTCTTGCGTTTAGCCAGGCAGTGTTCTGTCTGAGAGTTGAAAGGAGAGTAATAGCAGCGTGTCGACAGAAAGGTCGACGGAGTGCGCATTGCCAAGCTGGTGTGATTCTTGGACAGTGTTACAATGTTCAGGTGCTTGTTGTCCAACCGAGCCTTGTTCACCAGTAATGTATGTGTGAATGTTCTCCCCGAAGCCACTTGCAGGTGAAAGTGCCTGAAAGCACTGGTAGAAACTCAGATGGAGGGGGACAAAGGCAGCCAGTAAGGGTTCTCATGGTCTTTGTCCAGAGAGCTATTGCACCAGCTGGGGCGGACATACTACGCAGTGCTGTTAGACTAGAGCAGGGCGTTCGGTAGTGCGTAGGGTGATGTGCCAGCCCCCAGGAAGAGTCCAGCAGGCCGGCCACAGGAGGTTTTTCGCCGAAGAAACTCTTTGCACAAACTGACTCGAGATGTGCCGATAAGTAAGCTGCCGATCAAGCTTCAATCCCAGATAGGGGTTGTAGGATTGTATGGTGAGATGCTCCATTGAGGTTGATTCTTCCCCGTAATGGAATGGGTCACCTTGAAACAGGATCGCACAGGAGTCGGTCGCACCGATGGGGGCTGCGTAAATCTCCAGCCTGCCAATTAACGTGGCTCTCCATCACAGCTGCGGATCACATTCTCAACGAGTGCCCTACCTTTCGTCCCCCCGGTGGATCTAGACTTCTCAAACCCCAACCAATTCAACAGTGAGCTGGTTACACCAACCTCCACATATTTAGGCGCTACGCAAAAGAAGGTGTATGTTAAGATGGAAGCGCAGTAGCGGTGTGGTGCTTGACTCCACTCAGTCTTGAGTCTCCAGGTCGTGAGATATGCTGCAAGTAGGACCATATTATGAAGTAAGTGTATTTCTTATCAGTCCAAATTCTGTCCGAGTGACGAAGAAGAGCAAGCTCGTCGGCGTAGCAATATTGTCTAGATGTTGTTTGAGGTGAAGGTACATCGCTGATATACAAGTTGCACAGCAGGGGAGCCATTATTGTGAGACTTGTTCCTCAGACGACACAGTCAACTGCTCTACCCAGTAATGCTAGTAAGGACAAAGCTACGGTTTGCAAGCAGTTGCATATGAATTGTACAAGGTACGATCCAGGATGGTCATGAGAAGCTTGAGTGTCGGGCCCTGGTGCCACACGCTGTCATATGCTGCAGCGAGGTCCACCAAGATGAAGCTGCCTCGATGTTTAAAAGCTCTCTCAATTATATTTTTACTATACAATCTGATGCATGGACGTGCTCCGGCCCAGCGGAAATCCGCTTGTATCAGGGCAGATGGGATTTGACGACTGGCTCAAGCTGGGCCAGGACCAGCCTCTCAAGGAGTGTGAAGAAAGAACAGTGTGATATGAGGGCCAGGTAGTCTTGGGGTTGTCAACAGAGCTTTTTGGTGTCGGGAGTGCGATGATGGTAACCCGCCTCCAGATTTGGGTGGTAAGGACTAGTTGGTGAGGGCAGCATGTGTAGAACTCCTGGAGCCATTCAAGAAATCATGGGCCGCAGTGCGTCAGAAACTCCGCTGGTATATTATCAGGCCCCTGGGGTGAGAAGGGTGTTGAAAATGACCCGTCCACGCCAGGGGCTCGACAAAGTTTGGTGATCTCTTTTTTTTATCAGAGCAGCTGTGATCCTTATCAATATCCTTGAAACGACCATTTGCGAGGAGTTACTCAGCAATTGGGTTGGCAGACACAGGACATTTCGATGGTTTTGAAACTCTGCTGGTGATGCGGTTTAAAGCCTTCTAGGCCTTCCTGCTAGAATGAGTGAAATAAATTCCTGGACCGTCTCCTCCCAGCGCTCACGACATTTCCTGTCCAAGCAGTTTGTCAGATCTGAAGCCTTGGATGTCGCTTCTTCCCCTGGTTCAGAGTTCAAGAATTAATTGTAAAGAGCATCACATTCCTCATCCTAGGATGGGATGTAACTGCGACGACAGGCACGTGGGACGGGCTTCTTTGCTATCTTAATGAAGAGTTTACATAGTGCTGTGTGAGAATTGTCCAGGTTGGAGGAGGTTGGTGCCGGAATCAACCAGGTTCTCAAACTGGTCCCATTCTGCCTTGCGGAAATTCCACCTTTTTACTGGCTTTGTTGGTACAGACTTAGCAAAGCTGTCCTGAGCGCTCAGTGATGGTCTATGTCGAGACTTCGGAACGCGGTTGAGAACAGTACGGTGAGCAGGAATGGCATCTACATTTACAAATGCAAGATAAGATTTGAAGTTGTGTTCCACACAGCTGTTTGAAAGTCTCATTTATTATGAGAAAACCAGAATAAAACAAAAAATATCACCGGCGACACACTTTTGACAACTAATTTGGATTATTTATACCACTGACATCATCCTGTGTAAATTTTACAAAATTTCATTGCGGGCAAATATAATTTTCCTTAAAAATCTATTTTAACACGTCTCACTATGGGAAATGGCTCTATAGAGGGCGCTATAACATAAAATCATGACCTTTGTAGGCCTATATGGCAAGATTCCCGCAATGGATTTTTCTGTTTTTTGCAGAGGTAATAGCTATTGCATGCCCCTAGTTGTCAAAAAAGTGTCGCCACTGCTTAAAATTGCTCTAAAAATAAAAGAGACAATTTGCGTGGGGTCAAACAGCTGTGTCCAGCTTCCAGAGTAGAAACTGTCTGGTTGCTTGAGGTCACACAAGAGCTGTACACCAAATTTGGAAGCCCATTCCTCTATAGGGTGGATCCGTCAGGGTTGGTATTCTTGTAACCCCGGGTAATGCTATGACTGTTGAAATCACCAGCGTAGATGCAAGGTGCACCATAAGTAGGTAGAGAATCTGCTTGCAGCAGGAAGTTAGATGAGGCTTACGAGCATGTTTACTTTTTCTGCTTAAGCCCTTCTATCAGAATTACTGGTGTCATCAACTAAAAGTGGGTTTTCCATGTTCAGGATGTACTTCAGAGGTAGTGACTCATCAATAACTTTAGTAACTTTTTCAGCACAAGGTAGATCAATCGCTTTACCCGCTGGGAGATTGTAATCCCCTGCCAGGTCAGAAGTAAAATAACTGTCATCTCTGGCTGCGATGCAAATAGGTCGTATCCACGTGAACCTGGAGATCTGAAACAATTTGTATCTGGCACTGTCTATGATAGAACAAAGTGGGTGAACCCATTTCTGCCAGCTGTGACAACCCAAACCGTCGGCACCATCAAAGATGTCACTATCGCAAATTGCCCAACAAGCACTATAGTACCATTGCTTATGGTTTTCTTCAGCTGCCTAAACTAGTGTGTTTAGTTATCCTTTTTCCATGCAGGCCTAAAGACATATCTAGTGAATGTACCAAGATGTAGCTTGAAACTGATGATGAATGACGAAACATGAGAGTCATGAGAATGAAGCACGGTACATACATTTTGATACCACTCCTAGCAAGAATCCCAATCCAACTTTGGCAAAACAGTTCTTGAGATCACTTGAACAAGGGCAAATATTAGAAGAGTCCCTATGAAGTGTTAAGGCGTCTTTTGGTATCTTTCTAAGCAAGAATGAGGTTTGAATCTATAGTGTAAAATTATTGCGTCATCCCGAAGTACCGGAATGCTGAATACGGCGTCCCAACATGGCTTCCGGTCATGCAAAATTGGGCAAGACAGTTTGAGCCAAATACTCACAAATTTTGACAACACATCCAAAAGTATTCCAAACGAAAGAGCAAAATTAAATAAACACCCAAAAGTCAAAATTAAACTAATATGTGCGAGTAAAAAACAAAGATTAAAAGACAAAAAGCCAATGAACCGGACGAAATTCAAAAGGCATCCACTCTCAATCAACAGCACCCTCTGATATGACATGAGTTAGGCCTACTAGTAGTCCATACTGAATGATCAGTATCACATCTCTTCTAGATTGTTTCCATAGCATAGCATAGCATGCCATAGTCCCGGATTATAGTGCATTAATTCAGACTATAGGATAAAAGTGTTAACAGGTTCGAATCTCCGGGAATGTTTGTTGATTGTAAATATTATAAAGTAAGAATCAACTTTGAAAACAGCGTAAGTCACAAAAATAACCGCACGCGATTCGACTGCATTGACCGTCTAATTCAGTACAGAGTAATTTTCTTCAGCTTGAATACGGAGGTTTTCGATCTGGGTAGGCCTATAGGGAACTGACAAAGCACGTATTTGCTCATATCATCATTCCGCCAAAGTATTCTGTAGGTGTGCATTGAAAAAAAATATAAGGATTTCAGTGCTATCATGATCTTGGTATGATGGTATGTTTTTAATGGGCTTTAAGGGCTTACCTGCCACTTGGCCTAGAGTAGCCTCCCCTGGATCGTCTGTAATGTTCTTTGGTGGACAATTAATGTATTGCGTATAAAAATTTACCATGATCACGCCACCATTTTCTTTCTGCAATACAAGAAGAAAAACTAGTTTGAAATGTCCCCTGAAATACACACTGCACGTCTTTTCGCATTACTTCAAGCGAGATGATTACGGTACAAAAGTGCTTGGACACTGGCACATTTTGCATATAGGGCGCTCATTTTGGTAAAAACTAAGGTTTTGGCATGTTTGTATTGCTTTTGCTTTTGAAATGAATGAGTGTAAAATAGTTTCTTTGGGTGCAAATCAAATAAATTTGAAATAAAACCCCTCCAAAGTGCAACTCACTAAGTGCCCCTTTAAACAATCCGCGCATCATTCATTTGTTACAAAATAATTGAAAATATAGCTTGCAGAAAAGGGAGCCTAATGATTCTTCCTCGTTTCCTTGTTTCCTTGTTATTATCTGTTTTGAAAATGGTTTGTTACAAACTATTATATACCTTGGGCTAGGTTTTTGCGGGCAGGTGCTATTGTGATCTCTTAATCGATGAGGTCCAAAGTCTTGTACCTAGTTTACAGTGGCATTCACGGGCAAACGGTGGCATGTTAAAACGTACTTTCAGTTTGATATGTAATCTTCATGAAAATCCAGCATTACATTTTCAACAAGCTTGCTTTTAATTACTCTGTCTAACTTTTGCTCCCTTGAGAAGAGAAAAACTGGAATCCGTATTTTCTGACAGTCTAGGCCCTAATGAAGCCCAAACAGCAACAAAATCAATTTTAGCATGGAAATCTGTAATGGTACATGCCATACCGCACGAAACTGGGAGGATAAAAAAAATACAACAAATATAATGTTCGCATCTTTAGAAGCCAGAAACAACATTTTTGACTTAAGTTTACACCAATGCTTTTAGATACCACCTATTGGTTCTGGAAGACAGGTTATGATCAGTTAAAGGCCAACTCCGCTAATTTCTGATGATGGCGCCCCTCAGTTTTTAAACACATCGTTGTTTTTTGTGTATACATAATGCTTGGTCCACATACTAATCAATGTGTGAATAGCTATGCCCAATCGATGTCCTTCATGTAGACAATCACAAAAGTCAACCCGATTCATCTCAACATGGCATGGCAGCACTTGAAATCACTATCTTTAGTTCTAGTTGACTATTTTTAAAGCTTTTTAATTGGCTACACTACACACAATATATATTTAGAAATCTTTAAGACTACCACTTTGGTTAGTACGTCATCCATGTACATTCCTATAGCTCGCACAGATGGCAAATGCTGAGAATGGCTGTAGATGACTGGGGGAACATCGGGTAGGTTACGTACATCCAACATGGGTCCTTCGAAACGTGTGACAAGTCCGACTAAGCATCCCCAACGGTTCATCTCCCGTATAACTTTTCTAGTACATGTGAAGCAATCAAGTTAAATCCTTAACTGCTGGAAAAGGTATTTGTCTTGGTATTACGTGATAAAATCTCCACATTTGTTTGTTCTCTGAATGGTACCATTTCAATCAAAAACATTGTCCTATTATAGAAGTGTAACAAATTGGTCCAAGGTCACATAAAGTGAAATAAGTGGCAATGAGAGATTTCACCTAACAAGTCCCGAAAAAATGTGAACATCTGATTTTTTGCCACTGATGTAAACTTTCTATCAAATATGTGATCCCCAATCTGAAAGGATTAAGACGGAGGTTTAATTCTTTGGTACAAAACTTATAAAATTTCTCCTTCCTATTTGGGGAGCAAATCGGAATCAGCTTAATGTTGTAATTAAATATAATTATAAAAAATCACATCTTGTGTTTTCACGTTTAAAGTCCATGGCCCGATTGCAATAGCCCTCGTCCCCAGAGCCCCTATTTTACCGGAAGTGCATGGTCAACGTTTGGTATCAAAGAAACTCTATTTTTCTCATTTACCCTGTGAAATCTTAGAGCCAAAGGATGTTTGTTTGGAAGTTATTAGCGAAAATGTTGCCCTATTTTGGTGCAACCCAATATTAATTTAACACATTATTCTATGGGGCTTACAAAATCATGTGTTTAGCTCTCACATCAAAACGGATGAAATATCGGCACGAACTTTACAGGTGGGGTTTTGGCTTGAAGTCCAATCTTTCAAGATGAAAACTTCATATCCTTAAATCGGCTAATTTAGATAATATCTAAATTTAAAAATAAAATGGTTTTATTCAATATCAAACCATTACATGAGAGAAAGTATGTATTCCTTGAAATCCCTCGTTGCACCTTAAAGGGGCAATCTTGAAAATCTACCGAGTTATTGCTTAAATGATAAAGCATGGCTACAGACTTTCTTAAATAAGATCGCATGGTATTACTATATAGACTTGCCACAAGAACCTTGCCCTACCAGCTTAGGGGGGGGGGGTGAGGTGACCCCAAATGTGAAATGACACTGGTGAATTAAGCTGCCGTTTTACAATAATGAGGTAGTGTGAATTAAAGGTACCACGTCAATTAAAAGGGTAAGGTGCATTACACACTGTTCTATAGTGGGATTTCTGTAATTAAATGGGGTAGGGTGCATTAAATGTGCACTATTGAAAATGAGGCATGGTGGATTAAAGGAGCACTGTCCAAAATAGGCTGATATAAGCTGTGTCTCCATTAACTCCTCAAAAAGTGGAATTTCACTCTTTTTGGAGTGGTTGCCATCTTTTGAGTGTATTTTACTCTTTACTCTTTTCGCTCTTATATTTAGAATTAAATATTTTATTATTATTTATTATTATATATTTACTTTATTTATTCGTTGTATTCGATAATCAACCTCTCCGTATTGTGAGGAGACCGTCTATACAGTGGCTCCTCTGGAGTCCTATATCACCGCCAATTTCGGCCCTGTTTGAAAAAAAAACATGAATCTTTTAGTTGATAAAGACATTTAAATACCTTGTCCTTATTTTTCTTTCCAAGGGTTGTAAATTTAATAATACTATATACTACCCCTCAAGGATTTTTATTACAATTTTTTTAATCAAACCTATTGTTACTAAATATTCCATTACAGCCCAAGCCTAAACGCTATCCTAAACAGTCCCCTATACCTATGCAAATGACCCAATTGTTTTCATTTTTAACCTGCCAGATTTTCAAACGGTACATATACTTGTAAAATCTCCGAGATTGTTACCAAGAGAAGAATATAGATTCCATTTGTAAAAAGAATATCATAGAAAAAATATTCAAACAGGATTTTTTTGACCACCACCCATACCATGCTCCAGGAGCAGTTCTTCCTCACTAACCGCAGCTATTTTTTTTCTTATCTTTTTGAACTTAGAATTTTCCCCCTAACCTGAAAAAATAATGAAAATTTTATAAGAGGGCAGTAGGAGATTCCGAACCCAAGACCACTGAATCATGAGGTTAGCTACATAACCACAAGACCAACGAGGTTGGTGTCCATATTTGGCAATTCTAATCCTTGGACGGCAAACCCCTCCAAAGTGCACATCACGAAGTGCACCTTTAAACAATCCGCGCAATCATTCATTTGTTCACAACTATTGAAAACTAGGCCCTTGCAGAAAAGGGAGGCCAGAATATTCATTCCTCGTTTCCTTGTTTTCCTTCCTTGTTATTATATGTTTTGAAACTGGTTGGGGGCAAAAACTTTATTATATACTTGGCGATGTGTTTCGGCGGGCCGGTTCTATTGTGATCTCTTTACATCATATGAAGGTCAAAGTCCCTTGTACCTAAGTTACAGTTGCAGTTAACTGTTCAAACGTGGGCAGTTAAAAACGTAATTTCATTGGATATTGAGATCTTCATGAAAATCCAAGCATTACATTTTCCAACACAATCTTTGATTTTATTACTCTGTACTAACTTTGTCCCGTGAGAAAGAAAACTGGACTCCGTAATTTTGACAGTTCTAGGCCTTTAAGCCCACCACCAACAAAATCAATTTTAGCATGAAATTGTATATCGGAGTACTCCCAATAACGCATAAAAAAACTGGGATGATAAAAAAAATAAACAATAATAATGTCGCATCTTATAGCCAGAATAACATTTTTGACTTTAAGTTAACACCAATTGCTTTTATGAATCCCTACCTATGGTTTCTGGAAGACAGTTTGATCAAGTTTAAAGCCACTCAGCTATTTTCCTGATGTGCGCCCTCATTTTTTAAACCAATCGTGTTTTGTGTATACATAATGCTGTCCCATACGACTCAATGGTGTAAATAGCTATCTCAAATCGATGTCCTTCATGTAGAAATCAATTCAACCCGATTCATCTCAAACATGGGAATGGCACTTAAAGTAGCACTAATCTTTAGTTCTATTGAACTATATTTTAAAAGCTTTTTCATTGCACAACATCAACAACTACACCCAAATGAAATTTTAGAAATCTTTAAGACATACCACTTTGGTAGTACGTCATCCTGTACATTCCTTATAGCTCGCACAGATGCAAAGGCGGAAGATGGCTGAGATGACTGGGGGGACATCGGGTAGGTTAGTAACCCATAATCCAACATGGTTCCTTCGAAACAGGTGTGACAAGTCGACTAGCATCCCCAAACGGTTCATCTCCCGTATAACTTTCTAGTAAATGTGGAACAATCAAGTTCATCAGTACATGCCTGGAAAAAAGGTTTTGGCTAATGGATTACTTGATAAATCTCCACATTTGTTTTCTCAGGTACCATGTTCATCAAAACATTGTCCTAGTATAGAGTTACCAAATTGGCGTCCAAGGTCACATAAAGTGAATAAGGTGCAATAGAGATTTCACCTAACAAGTCGCCGGAAAAAGAATTAACATTCTTAGATTTTTTGCACTGATAAACCTTCGTCATCAAAGATATCCCCATCTGAAAGGATTAAGCGGAGTTTTATTTTCTTTGGTACAAAAATTATAAAATTTCCTTTTTCTCATTTCCTTATTGAAATAGAAACTCAGTCTTCATGTTTTATTTAAAATATAAGTAAAGAAAATCACTAGTGTGTTTTTCAACGTTTAAAGGTCCATGGCCCGATTGCTAATACAGCCACGCCCCAAAGCCCAACTTTTCACCGACGGGCCGGGTCAACGTTTGGTATCAAAGAAAGCTCCATTTTTCTTCTCATGTAACCCCGGTGAATCTTATAGCCAAGTATGTTGGTTTGGAAGTTATGAGCGAAAATGTGCCCTATTTTGGTGACCATGTAATTCTTATACACAGTACTCCTATGGGCTGACAAATCTGTGTTTAGTTAGCTCTCACATCAAAACGGATTGAAATATATCGGGCACGAAACTTTACAAGGGGTTTTTGGATTGAAACCAATCTCGTTCAAGATGAAAACTTTCTACCTTAAATCGGGCCACCCTTAAGACTTTTTTCGGTAACCCAATAAAATGTGTTAATCAATATCAACCCATTAACAGAGATAAAGTGATGGAATGCCTTGAAATCCTCGGCACCTTTAAAGGCATCTTTGAAAATCTACCGAGTTATTGCTTAAATGATAAAGCATGGCTAGCAGACGTTCTTAAATATATAGCAATGGATCCTAAATAGACCTTGGCCAAAGAACCCTTTGCCTCCACTTTTATGAGTGGACCCCCAAATTGCAAATGACACATGGTGACTAAGCTGCAGTTTCATATGAGTAGTGTGAATTAAACGGTACAACGGTCATTAAAAAGGAAAGTGCATTACAAACTGTTTAATAAGTGATTTCTGGTAATTAATGGGGTAAGGTGCATTAAAATGTGCACGATTGAATAAGGAGGCAATGGTGATGAAGAGCAAACTTCCCACACAAATACGGCGATATAACTGTTTCTCCATTAACCCTCAAAAGAGTGGAATTTTCCCTCTTTTTGAGTGGTTGCCCTCCTTTGGAGTGTATTTTTTACTCTTTTACTCTTTCCGCTCGTATATTTAAAATTATATTTATTATTATTTATATTATCTATTTTACTTTATTATATTCGTTTATAATTCGAGCATCACCACCTCTCCGTCTTGTAGAGCCGTATATACAGGTGGCTCCTCTGGTAAGCCTATATCCGCGACCATTTAAATCTGCCCCTGTTGAAAAAAAAACATGAATATTTATTTGATTAAAGACATTTAATTACATTGTCTTATTTTTTCTTTCCAAGGTTGGTAACGTAATAATACTAGATACTCCCATCAGAATTTTTACAATGTTTTTTAATCACCTATTGTTACTAAATATTCCATTACAGCCCATAGCCTAACCTATCCTAACAGACCCGGCCCCTAAATTTTACCTATCAATGACCCAATTTGTTTTCATTTTAACAAGCCATATTTCAAACTTTCATTACTCTTGTAAATCTCAGAGATTGTTACCAAGAGAATCATATAATTCATTTGTAAAAAGAAATCATAAGAAAATATTCAAACAGGCATTTTTGACCCCCACCCATGCTCCAGGAGCAAGGTCTCCTCACAACCTCAAAGCTATTTTTTTCCTTATCTTTTTAAAAAAAGTGAAACTTAGAATTTTTTTCCCTAGAACAGAAAAAATAAATGAAAATTTTATAAGAGGCAGTAGGGGATTCGAACCCAAGACCACTGAATCATGAGGTTAGCTACCTAACCACAAGACCAGCGAGGATTGGTGTTGCCCAGATTGGGTCAAGTCTTAATCCTGACCATACCCCCCGCCGCGCGGCAAGTGGCGGAAGCCTGCTCAAACTAGTACGACGGGGATCCGTCGGCTCATAACAGTCCACGGTAAGTATTTAGCCGTCTAACTATGTTTTCAGTTTGGTAGACTTGACTGGACCCATCTTTTTCAACATTCATGCGGGACAATTGATATTACTATAAAGACAATAGCCAATGTTGAATCTTAAAGGAATTTTAACTTATGGGAATAACAGCCCATTTTGAAAAAAATAAAGATTTGATGACGTCCACGGCATTGATTGGTTTATTATTTTGCTCGGTGACCCATTCGTAAAAATGACGTACGTAGCCCTAACATTGGAAAAAAAAACTGATTAGCGTCATCGTACGTCGGTTTTTGAACCATAGGAAAACTGGTAAATTTTGTACTTGGTTTAGACATCCTAAACTGTTGTCTTTTGGAAAATTATCGCACTTGGGCAAGATGTCATCAATTCCAGACTTGATTAACATAGTCGATTTTTATTATATCGGTCGCCCCCGAAGAGCAAACTGATCCTGACACGTGACCTGGTACCGGACACGTGACCGCACAACATTCATCTCGTTACCGTTTATACTACATACGGCAAAGCAGCAAGCAATCTGCATCTCCGTTGTCACAAGCGTAATCGATCAAGATGTGAGACTATGAATTTGAAACATTTAACATCAATGATAAGCCTTCACTATCGCAATGAAATACAACGAGAGTACATATGGGCCCAGTGGAGCTGACGGCTGACTCATGACCTAAAGGTTGCGGGTTCGAACCCTCGTGCGGCCATGTGTCCTCGCCTTTTGTTTTTTTTTTAAACAGAACTGTAAGTATGTATAATATCGCTTTACACACAACGTCTCAAAGCGCTTTGCATATTCCGCTGTCACTAGATCGATAACATTTAAACAAATTAAAAAATTGGCAGGCCAATTATAATGGCGCACTGTACATGCTGGGGTAGTCCGGCCCAATCGCTTTGCAAGAAAGATGGGCACTCTGTTCTTGTGTGCACAGATCCTTCCCCTTTACCTTTACTGTCGAGCTCCCTTGCCAGTACTGTCTTTTTTCATAAATTGAAAATTATGGAAAATGACATGCTGTGATGAGATAGAATTAAATTTAAAATAATTAAGTAAAAAAAACTAATTTTCAATCAAATTTTTTTTTACAAAATTAAAAACAGCAATTAAAAATTAGGCCTCCATAACAATTAATCAAGTAATAGATACATATAATAAATTAAAAACAAAATTACTAATGTAAGCAATTCAAAAAATACTTCAAAGTGAAATGAACAAAAAATATACAAATTTTTTATTTTTTTTAAAAAGTGTTTGAAAATACAGCAATAAACACAAAATTTATAAATAAAAATGAATAAAAATAAAAGCAATACAACCATATGAAGATGAAAACAAAATGAAAAATACATTTAAGCAATAAGAAGATGAAATAACAATATAACAATGGATGAATAGATGACAAATACAACAAAGAAATGTTCTTGGAGAAAAAGCCCATCCCAAATTATCAACAACAAAAAACGAAAAAACCAGACGAGAAAAAGAATACACCCCCCCCCCCCACACACACATCCGGAGAAGTTTTTGAAAATACTATACAGTATAAATTATAACTGAATAGAGCCTATAGGGCCTAACTCTAACTGGCGCGGTGACGGTGTGAAACAACGGCAAAAATTTCGTTATTTTTTTTATTCTTTTTAGGTTTTTTCTTTTTTTAAAATTGTGAAAATTCTTATTTTCGCACCACCACGGTGCGAAATACAAGAAAAGTTTTATTCTTATCGCTATGGTGCGAATTACACGAAAAAATTCTTATTCGCACCACCACGTGTGGGAATTACCACGAAAAAGTTTTCCTTATTCACGCTATGGTGCGATTACATAGAAAAAAATTCGGATTCGCACCACCACGGTACGAATTACAAGAAAGTTCTTATTCACACCGTTTCGGTCGGTGCGAAGTACAAGAAAAGGTTTCTTATTCACACACCGCTCGGTGCTATTAACCGGAAAACATTGCTTATACGCACCGTCCACGGTGCGAATATATAGACTCTTCCTAAGCTATATACTGCCTCGGTGACACCAGCACCATGGACTGGGTCTCGCAAGCAAAGACTGGCATGGCACCGCATGCTTCTAACTCGATCCAGTTCCTGATCCATTAGCAACTGTTACTGATGTGGTACTTCGGGGGTCTTCTAAGCGTCTGGGGTATCTCATGTAGGTGATTTGTTACCATTTTGAATCAAAATGATTTTTAAAGAAATTTAATCCCATTTTACCTTGCATGCAATAACATTGGGTTCCGAATTTGAACACCCTCAACTTGTTTACATCCAATTTCAGGTGATGAAATTGCAGCTGTGCTTTTAATTTGGTTTTGTTTGAAGTACACTGTTTAAAGATCTATATATGTTGAGGAATTTTTGGAGCTTCTTTATTTTCAATATTCCATGATCAAAACTCAGAAATCTTAGGGGCCCTATAAGCAAAGGTAGACGTTCCCAATCCACCCCAACCTCAAAAATATCAGTCGTTTCTTCTTGGTGATGTGATAGGTAATTCGTACGTACTCTTTTCTTTCAAAGTTTAGTTCCGCATTTAGGATCTTGAAGATCAAGATTTTGAGGGTGCAAAATTTTGCACCATGTGAGTCCCTCGCAACGGCATACACAACATTGCTTTTTTTGCCATGAAACATTTGCAGTTCTTTCTCTCTCTTGACGGAGGTGCTTTTTTATTTTAATACACATGACTCTGAGGAAACAAATTCAAAAATTTGGGCTTTGTAAACCAGATATTTTAGAATATTTTTTTCGACTGTCTAACCGTGTAGATAAGGCAGTTCTCTCAGTTCCCTATTAGAAAAAATTGGGAACTGAAAACTGAGTCTAGGCAAGCTATATGCACGACGTCGTGCACAATCTAATCTAAATTGGCTATAACTACATGACATACCACAGGCCTTATCATAAGTCAATACAACCATCTCGTACACCACTCAATTGTAATTATGCTTAAGCCAATCAAAATAGGCCTACGCAGTGTAATAATCCGTACATTTGTAAGTTGTGCTTTAAATTACTCAACCGGTAGCCCAGGCCCAGTCATTCCACTGTTGTCATCGGCACTACTATTAAAAGTTCACCTCAATCATGCTCTGTTAATTACCTTGCATACTCAAAACTCCAAACCTTCCCCCTGCAAAGTAATCTCTATCAAACATATCCGTGACATACGCGCCATGGCTATACAGAGCTATTCGCTCGGTAGCCATGCGCACCGACACTCTAATATCAAAACCAGCCCCTATGATAATTCTTATCCCCAAAACCATGCACTCCTGGATAACATTTACAGAATAAATCGCTACTGCTCTTGTGGTCAAGCACTCATATAATGAAACTCCGCTCTGGAACGGTTGTCCACAATCTATGCTCCAGACATGATGGTCAGAATATGGGCTGTCAGAATATTGGACGATTTAAATTAAACGTTTCATATAGAGTCCCAAGCCTGCAACTGGGTATTACAATTGGATGCCGTCATGTGCTGTAAATTGTTTGTGCAGTAGCGTCATTTGCACACTTGGGACTTCTTATGATCATCTACCGACGTTAATACACCGGTACGATATTTTGTGTCATCACAGTCACTGGTAATTTTGACATATTGATAAAATATTGGTGAGAACATGTGAAATAATGACAGTAGACCATTAGTAACCACAGATATCATACGTGAGCGAGACTTGGCATCAAACGGAAACTTTCTTTTGTTCTATCATGCCATGAAACTAAGGAATTCTACATCTAATTACAAGCACGACGCGCCTTGCGTATGCAACTAACCTCCCTGATGAATTTAGGATGCCAGTGTCATAGACCCTTAACATGCCTATTTGAAGACTTTTGGCACAACGTGCCTTAACAAATAGATTCTTGGACTCTCACATTGTAATGTCATTTTACTTGACGGTAATTTTCGACCTGAATTTCCAGCTTATCTAAAACCACCTACAAAATCTGTCAAAATTGTGAGGAAAACTTTTGGTTCCCGCAGATTTGTTTCCGCCTCCCTCATTTCAATTCAATGTTCATGACCCGACCCCTTGGCGCAATCTCGCTCCAGTATTATTTTCAATACTGACTTGGAGGGACGGGGAGGGGGAAAAAGAAAGTTATTGTTACAATGCGTTTCAAGCCATATCTCTTTCATAGCTGCCAATAGAACATGTCCATGAACATGTATGAACAAGATTGTAGTTTAAATAGTTCAAACATCACAGCCAGAAAATAGCGTAGCCTATTTGGATATGATGAACGCAAGAGCTACAACAACTACTTCCTGAAGATTCATTACACATTCTCAGCCATCTCACTCACATGATGCAATGTAGGAACAATGCTACACTTCTTGCTGGTATACCGCACGACTTGACATCAAATCAAGCATGCTAAGCTGTCATTGGCAAAAAGGGCTCAGACGCTTGATCACCTTCACCAGGAAACAATAGCCACAACCAGAGATGGGTTACACAAATATTAACTTCACAGACAAGTCATTTGACCTGCATGCACTTGAACTTGTTGAAGACCGTTGACTGAAAGCCAACTCAGTCCGTAAAAGCATGGATAACCAATTTTATTTGGATGTGCGGCAGTTGCGTGGGTTTGGCCGAATGTCCAGCCTGCGAGTGTGGTGTGCAGTACAAGAAGCACCACCAATTATTGGTTTCTGATTCACACTGGTTTTGAAATGTAATGCTTTGTATGTACTCAAGAAAAGAACACATTCGTTATTTTTGTAGATATTTACAAACGTCAAAATATCTCGGCATCCAAAGGATGTTTTTTAAATACTTATACATCAAATGTATAAATTTTGATAAAGAAATCTAAAAATTGCCCTAATTTATTTTAATGATCAATTATTTTTTGACGAAAAGTCCTATTAGCCTAGTTTGCAGGTGAAGGCCTCGTTTGTCACGTGCATCATGCATGTTAGCCTAAATCTTTGATCTTCAAATGGGTATAATACGGGCCGATTGTAAATCACGAGGAAGCGATTTTCACTCTACCCGCCGTTTTTTAATTGTTTGTAACTGAAACGCACGTGCCATTGGTGAAATGTGTAATTATAAGGCACTAATAATCAAATGTTGTTTGTATTGCATCTCGAGACAACTATCTATATCATCGCGTTAACTAAGGTACTACTCATAGTTAATTACAATGATTAAAAACATGTTTGTAATAATCTTTTTTTTACATTCATATTTTGAGCTGCAAATGGCTTTTACGTGTTAAAATCGAGACATTCGGTTCAAGAAAAGTTACAGAGTTTTTAACGAATCAATTTGTACTCATTTCAAATTTCCCTTTGAAAAACAATAAAATACATTAAAAATGGGCCGAAAATTTATTTGTTTTTCAAAGGGCGATATTTAATGAATAACAATAAAAATGTAACGCTTTTTAACATTCATTTACACAAGTAAATAACCGGGAATCTGGGCTAGAAGTGCTCCAGATTGACTATCCAATAGAATTCAGGACAGCTGTAGGCGTGACCCTAATAAAGTTCCATGACCGATCGCTAATGCCCCTCGTCCCCCTGGAGACCCCAGATTTCACCGGAAGTGGTCAAATTTTGGTATCAGAAGAAAGCTACTATGTTTTTCTCATATTACCCTGTGAAATCTTAGGGCTAAAGGATGTTTGGTTTGGATGTTATGAGCGCGAAAATATTCCCCCATTTTTGGTCGACCAATATTATTTTACACAGTACTCTATGGGGATTACAAAATCACGTTTTTAGCTCTCACTTCAAAACGGGTTGAAATACGGTGCCAAACTGTTTACAGAATGGGGTTTTTGATGAAGGCCATTCTATCAAGGTGAGAAATTTATAGACTTAAATCGGGCCATCCCCCTTTAAATATCAGAATTCATTTTAGCCTAAAAACCAGTCATTTCAGGGCTTGATTAGATTGTTCTCTGTACACCGTATATAAAATGCCGTCACGCACCCACTGAAGCTCGTATTTATTATTTCTAGATTTGTTTTCGAACTTCTTTTCACTCGCTTTCGAGAATAAATGCTAGCATTTTGCAAAATCTGCAAAAAACATTAAAACTACAGCTCATATCAAACCGCTCGTGCCAAGTCCAAAATTATGTTTTATGTCTATGTCTAATGAGTAAATACGTAATTATCAGCAACCGGAATAGATATTTCTGAGTGAGAAGTGTGAAAATCATTGGCAATCGCATGTAAAAAAAACATGTGATTTTCGCATAAACTTCACATTTTGGAATCTTGGAATTATATTTTATGAATCTACAACGATCAGGGAACCCTAGTCAACCAAACATTTATGCCGATATTTGTGAAATTGGATGCAGAGGAGGAGACGGATGCTCAAATGAATCCCAGACTGATTTGTGCAGCACCGTACAATATGTGTTAATTTATATATGATCGGTAGTTTTTCCCTTGGGTGTCCATATACACATAGAGGGGGACGCAGATGTCCAGAAATGTTCATTTTGAAGGACCAGGACTTCCAAAAGAAGGTAAAAAATCAATAATATGAAAAATACACATTACCGTGAAATATGAATAAAGCAGTATCTTTTTACCACGCATTTTATATCATAGCTGCCATACAGCCAGCAAAGGGGTTTAAAATAATATAACCTAATGGACTCAATTAATTTGACTCATTATTTGCTAAACACTTAATGAGTAAATTGACTAATTAAGATTTTTCGCACAATTTTCTACGATTTTCAATTTGCACTATGTTGGAACTTTTAAATCTCTGATTAACTGGTGAGGGTTTACTCAATGGTCGAAATGGCATTTTAAAGTATTTAATGAGTGCAGTGATTTGAAATTGCTAAAAATACAATAATTATCCATGTTAATTAGGTGATTATTTTTACCAAAAAAAAAATAATACACTGCGTTATTTGATTTCATTTTTTACTCAAATCAATCATGGTACGCATTTATTCGTTCAAATTACAAACAGCCTTGTCTAGCTCTACAGTTCTGTCGGAGAATTTTAAAAAAATACTAATTTAGTGCATATTATTATCAGTAGGTGGACGCAGCATTGTTTTGTGAATATATTCAAACATATTTTCAAAATATTAGTTAATGTTTTTGTGAACACTCCCAAGGTGTGTTGCAGCTGTGGGTGACGGTTACATATCTGAACTCCCAGTTCATAAGAGCTGCCAATCCCCGCCATCTGACTATCAAAATTATGCCCTCCCGCTACACCGAAGCGAGCCATTCTTATCCATTTCAAATGCTCTCTAATAGCTAATAATGAAACAACATGAGGCTCATTGAGGCAAGAAGTCATTCAGGGCCGAATTTACCATGGCCCCGTGCCAGACCCAAAATGCAGGGCACAGATAGGATTTGCAGTAGTTATACCCCCTCCCCGACATTGGTAAACTTATGCAATCCCCACACAAGGACAAACCTGAAAAAAAACCTACCTTTGCTATTTTAGGTACTGTAGTCCTCTTGCCTGTAGTCTATAGCACTTTCTTGCAAGATTAAAACAAATAGTTACAAAAGTCATGCCCGTGTTGAATGTGGCCCGGAGGGCGTTTGTATTCCAAGATGGATCATGGCGCATGTATGACCTTCTAAAATGTACCCTATATATCATGTTTTTCAGTAAAAAAATCACCCGAAACAAGTCTTTTGGTTATATAATTTGGAAATCCTACAGGAGTAAATCAAATGCATGTTTAAATGGAACGGTTACGTTGGGCTAAAATGATGCATTGATTTCATAATACGCCCGGTGTGGCAAATGACAAAGGAAAGGTTCCCCCTTTTTTTTTATCTGGAATGCAGTTATCGTTATGCACATGTAGTTGAAAAAAATTCAGGTGTTTTAATCTCACCGCCCCTATTTATATTAAGCTATTTTTATCATGTCGTAAAGCACAAAATAATCTGTCCCCTTTCACGAAAAACCAACCTGAGCTCTAACTGAGAGGTTTAATTTGACCGTATTTTCATCATTAATTATTGACGAGGAGGCTGGACGGCTTGGGAATTATAAGAGAGTCCCTTTAAAAACATCTAATGGCAATAAATACTTTATAGTGTAATTCCGAATAATGTAACTCCACATGTACAATTGTTGTATGACACTATTCATATTAAGCGAAATTTACCAAGGCTGGGTAACTAATTGTATATTTTGGCTGCTTCCAAACACTCAAACTCTTTATGCAGGGTGTTTCATTCTCTCTGTTCGTTACTTATTATTACCCTTTCATTAAAGGGAAATAACACGCTAATTTTTTGTTGTGATAAATTATTTGAAACAGTCAACAGTAACAATATTACAATCACAAATTAAATGAGATCCTAAGAAACGCAAAAATGAAAAAAGGGAACGATAGGCGGGTCCATGTTTCCAATACATCCTCTCGTCCAGTGTGGACGTCCCGGCAATGTAACGTCATGTTTAATTTCCAAGTTAAAGGGATGATCACGCTATTTGTTTTAAAATGATAACATATTTAAAAAAGATTTTATCATATCCCCAAAGGCAATTGAAAGTAATCGAAGTCCACATCACATTTTAAATCCCCTCTTTAGCTTATCCAGGGACTCAATTTTCTGTCCTCTGAGGTCCATATTGAAGATCAAAATTCTGGCCTGGTGACCCTATATGAATGCTCTGAGAGAACCTTGAATTTAGTCCCGCTTTTTTCAAACTTAATAATCGCTATGGGGCGTAGACCAAATAACACGCTGCAACAAATTTTGGTAGTCCCTTCAAAGGGATGAGACAAACCCGGTGTAAAATTATTGATAACTTATCAACATGACATAACCGCCTGTTGCCAG